>OVBE01006977.1:0-19072 GCA_900406425.1 Iberis pinnata | reverse complement strand
AAGATTTTTCTTCCTTATTCATTACTTTCGGCGCATACATCATATATATATATATATATATATATATATATATATATGTGTGTGAGTACCTTAAACTTAATCTAAAATGGTAAGTTTAAGGTTTACAATGGCAAAAGGTAAAATCGTAAAATGGTAAAAGAGAAACCGTGTGGTACGGACACGGAAGTGGTCCCAAAAGTAGCTAGGCGAGTGTGTGTTGACCAACGAAGTAAATTCTCGTCCAACTTTTTCCCAACGGCTATATTACCACTTCCAGAACCTTCCTTGGTCGAAAAGGCTCGATGAAACAATGTTTGGTACATAGACCACTGAAGTTGGTCGAGAGTCCATCCTGATAACTTCTCTCGATGGTTCTCGTAAATATGCTCATCTTCGGTAAGGCCATGCACAATGTTTCTCGAGCTCAAACTTTAAACCAAGCGCATACTTGACTTAGCGTATTTCCCTGATGACTTGGCTCACACGTAAAGCCAATGTATGCACATTTTCCCCTTCTGGCCCAGTTCTATCCGCATTGTCTATCTGGCCTTTGCGATAACCTCCGATTCTTGGCCTAGTTACCCTCATGTGCCGATACTCCACTTTTGATAGTTCTTATGGCCTATTTTCTTCGACTTCGTCCAGTCCTTATGTTTTTGGTTCCTTCACACGTTCCAATCCTCTTATTTGATTTCTCTTCAGTCTTGGACGAGGATAACAAACTCAACACTGAGGAGGGATGCTTTGCTGAAACCGTGATGAGGACACTGCAGAGTTTAATTCTTGAAGCATTTCCATGCTTCAGAGAAGGTTTCAGCATTTTGTTGTACGAAACCAGAGATTTCATACCTTAGTCTTGCTGTACGAGATGTGGAGAAGACTTTGGCAAGAAAATCTTTTTTGCAAGCATCTCAAGTGGTGATTGAGTTCCCGGGAAGAGACTTCTCCCACTGATGTGCTTTCTCTCCCAAAGAGAATGTGAAGAGACACAACTTAAAAGCATCCTCACTCACACCGTTGATCTTGGTGAGACTGCTGAAGCGATCAAAATTGTCCAGGTTGTCGTGTGGATCCTCCATAGGCAAACGATGGAATTTGTTCCCCTGCACCATTGCTATCAAGTTGTGCTTGATCTTGAAGTTGTTTTGTACAACAGGTGGGTTGATTCCATGACGCTGGGTGTGAGTGTGCGGGTTGTCACCAGCACCAATAGTGTTCTGGTTATCACGTTCAACGTTGTCTTCAATTTGTAAATCAAACCTTCTTAAATGCTCCAAGCATTCTTGTTCACGTCTTAAGGGAGAGTATTCCCTTTCAAGATCACAAATATCTTCAACGATTTGTATTAACTCAATTGGTCCTCTGCTTCTCAAGTTCATACACAACTATGCAAGTGCCTAAAAACAAAGGAAACAAAGGGAAACAAGGTGAGTATGACACAAGAAAAGAAACTTGATCTCAAGAGAACCAAAATCCATAATTTAACAAAAAAACACCCAATTGGCAACGACGCCAAATTGATAACATTTTTTTAGGTATCAATCCCCATTATACATGCATGTCATTGTAGTATAGATGGATTGTCAATCCAGTCAGGTGTGATGCTAACAATCTAGATGCAATGGTTCTATTAAGTTAAGCCAAGAAATAAAGAGGGGGTTTACTCACAAGTCCTAAAACATGCAGAAAACTAAAACGGAAACAAAGGTAAGCATGCATAAGTAAAATGTAAATAGGAAGTGAAACAAAAACAGAGGAATTGAAATGGGTAAAACATGCAATCAAAGAAAGGGTCCCTAATGATGGGGTAATTGGGTAGTATTCCTCCTAAAACTCCCTAAATGTCTATCATACCTCAACAAGAGTTATCCCTTAGAAGATATATTCAAAAGCAATCAAATCCAATTCCTTGACAGATGACCTCAAACTAAATAGTATCCAGACATAACTTCGGTTAACGGAACTCTACCTAATAGGCACTACGAACCAATCTACCTAAGCCAATGAACACCTAAAACATCTAATTCCTTAAGCTAGGATGTGCAAATCTCTGAAATCACCTTGATCAGGCATTTTATTTGAACACTTTTCGGGTGATGAAATGCCTAAGTTCGGATTTAATTGGGTTAGAATGAAATGAGCAGTAAGCACAATGAAATAGAAGGGATCTATTAAACGATAAAGCTTGGACACCTAGGAGGAACAAGGAAACAACACTACCCTATCCCATCCTCAAGGAACCTAAGTCACTACTCACTATGCATGTTGGATGCAAAATCAGAGAAACATGAACATAGAGCTACTAAGTAAGACATGTATATGATAAGATCAAACAACAAATAACAGACTATATGAAACCCTAAAACTAGTGCAGAAGAACAAAACGGACAGAGATGTAGAAGATGAAGATCATAAACGTCAAGAACACCAACCGAGAAAAGATGAACATCAATGGAAGAGTAACAAAAACAAAGGAAATGATCAAACTAAAAATGAGATTAAAAGCTTCAAAATGTAAATAACCATGCACCAGATAGTTCACAACCCTAATCTATGCAGGAAAATGAAGAAAACAGAAGATTAACATAAACTTAAGCAAAATCTAGGTTTAAAACATTAAGAACATCAAGAACAAAAGAGAGAAAAATGAAACCTAAGACAAAACCTAAAAATTGCAAAAAGAAAGACTATTTTCCAAATGCGGGCGTTTAGGGCTTTGTATAGGGTTCAAGAAAAGCCCTAAAACACATAAAAGACAAAAACTAATCATTAAGTTGGGTCTTGGGTCAGGTCCATCCTGATTCAAAGTTGGTCGGGTCGGATTACTTGGGATCAAGCTGAAGAACACATGTGATCGAGGCAAAGGAATGTTTCGATCGAGCCGTGAAATTAAGGTGGCTTGATCACTTGGCTCGATTGCAGGATCAAGCCGTGTAGAGTTTCACGCAATCGAGGAAAAGTTGGAGCGTGGTGTAGCCAAAGTTGGAGTTGGCCGAGGCGAAATGAGGCTTGGCTCGATCATGGGATTGAGCCGGAGTTAGCCTAGCTCAACCACAGGATCAAGCCGGAGGATGTTGAGGTTGAGCCGCACTAGGTTGGCTCGATTGGTGGATCAAGGCGGAGGGGCCAAAGTGAAGGATGGCTTTGCTCGATCGCGGGATCAAGCCGGAGGCCAAGATCTGATCGAGCCAACTTCGTCTTGGCTCGATGGTTGGGTCGCATGCTGACTTGAACTACACTTGATTTGGTTCCATTCCACGCATTTTCCTTCCCTTCTCCAAATTCGTTACAACATCCTGAAAGCTCCTGAAAGTTTGAAAATCTCCAAAATGGATGTATATGCAACTGCTAATGAAAAAGTTCCTGAAAATTGCAAACTTTATAATAACATCTATAGATGCAATATATGTCAACTAAAAGACCCTAAAATGATGCTACATGACTTCTAAAAATCATAAAAATGCAGAGACATCACTTGGACTGCCGTATCAGACAATAGACATGTGCATCGACAATTATATGATCTATTGGAGACGCGATGAAACCCGGAAGATCTATCAATATTGTCGTAAACTAAGGTATAAGAATACATGCGGTAGCGTTTCAGTGCCTTACAAGAGGATGTGTTATTTGTCAATAACATATAGGTTGAAGAGGTTGTATTAGTATGAGAGAACAACTGAAGCAATGAGACGGCATGCTGAGCATAGATTTAATGGAGATATTACACATCCTTCTAATCCTGAAGCTTAGCGTCATTTTCAGTCTACTTATCCAGATTTTGCATGCGAGACAAGAAATATTTATCTCGGATTAAGTACAGATATATTCAGCCCATTCGGGAAACATGGTAGAAAGTATTCTTTGTAGCCAGTTATCGTGATACCTTACAATTTGCCGCCATCTTTGTGTATGAACCGAGAGTTTCTATTTCTCTTTGTTCTTGTACCGGGTCTAGAACATCCGAAACGAGTGCATGACATGTTTTTGTAACCACTGATATATGACTTGAAAACATTATGGAATTATGGGAAAGACGTGTATATCGTGTCTTTACAACAAAACTTTAAGATGCGTGCGATTCTTATGTGGACTATAAGTGATTTCCCAGCGTATGGCATGTTATCAGGATGGACAACACACATGAAACTAGCATGTTCATATTGTACCAATAACACCGATTCCTTCCAGCTGAGTAATGGAAGAAAAACATGTTGGTTTGATTGTCACCGAAGGTGTTTTCCCCCGAGTCATCCATATAGTTGATCTACTACATTATTAATGAAGAAGAGATACGGTGATGGTCCACCACCTGAATTAGATGGCATATATCTATTAAGACAAATGGAAGATTATGGTGTTGATATGACGAATGATGCAAACATTGGTAGGAATGAACACGTCAATGTAGATTTTTCAGGTATAAATAATAACTGGCACAAGAAAAGCATATTCTGGGATTTGCCTTACTGGGAAACCCAATTGTTGAGGCATAACATAGATGTGATGCATTTGGAAGAAAACTTATTTGACAACATAATGAACACAACTCTAAACATCCAAGGAATAAACCAAAGACAATTTGAAGTCCATATCAGACTTGCCGGACATTGGTTCTCGTCTTGAGCTTCACATCAAAGTCGATGGAAGTTGTCCAATTCCAGCATTTAGATTATCTAAGGATGCAGAGGCTGAGTTCTTTGACTGGATTATTCATAGGGTCAAATTTCCCGATGGATACGCTTCTAATATGAGGAATTGTGTTGATACCGGAGAAGGCAAGTTCATTGGAATGAAGAACCACGATTGTCATGTTGTGATGCAACACCTTTTTCCATTTGCATTTGAGAATCTCCTTCTAAAATATGTTCACGAAGCCATTGCGGTTATAATTTAGTATTTGTGTACAATTTACTTTAATGTTTGACTCATTGATTATTCATATGGTTTCTTTTAATTTACAACGGTTGGGGCTTGCTTTCGTGATCTAAGCAAGAAAACATTGATTGTTGATGGTATTTCAACATCATAGGCGAATATATCAATGATCCTTTAAGACTTGGAGAAGATTTTCCCACCATCATTCTTTAATGTCATGGAAAATCTCATGATTCACCTTCCATGAGAAGCATCACTTGGTGGACCGGTCCAATATTGGTGGATGTACCCCTTTGAGAGGTACATGTTCAACTTGAAGAAAAAGGTGAAAAATCTAAGCAGAGTCGAGGGTTCTATTGTGGCACAGAGAATCAATGAAGAAGCTGTAAATTCTCAAAATATTACTTTCCTAGAGATGTTTCGACCAAAAGTCATAGAAAAAGTCAACATTAAAACGGTGGAGAATATCCCATGTACCCAGATTATGTTCCAAACATGTTTCAACAAATTGGACTACTTAGCGGGAACCATTTACATATGTATATCCTCAACAATTGTGAGGATATGCTCGAAGATGAAAAGTAAAAGTTCATACGTTAAACATCTTAAACTTTTGATTATACATAGAGTTTATATAACTTGTGATTATGTCAAAATTTGTAGGTTATACAAGGTAGTTTTCCGTGGTTATTTCCCGGATAAATCTGAAGACGAAGTAGAGGTTCTAAAACAAGAAGACTTCGTTCAATGGCTGCAATATTATGTAAGTGGTTGATTAATACAATTAGAAGTAATATATTTTGAAAAATTCTAACTTTTAATCAATATATAAATATAGGTTCGAAAGGAAACAACTAACGGTTGAACATTTCCAATTTTGTTGGTCGATATCGTAAGATGGCCAAACAACATTGCTATGCCATACCCAAGGTATTGCACGAGGGGATTCGTTTTCAAGGTTAACACCTTATATAGGGATAGGACGACCCGAGATCATAGTATATCGTCGTCTTATGGAGATGTTGTTTACTACGACATCCTTCAAGAGATATTGGAGGTCCATTATCCGGGCATGTTGAACTTGAGATGCGATGTCTTTATGTGTGACTGGTATGATCAAACTGATGGTAGAGGTGTTAAAGTAGGCAAGTTTGGTGTGACTTTGATCAACTCGCATAGGAAACTTGAAAAATATGATCATTTCATTCTCGCCATACAAGCGGAACATGTATAATATTAGTATTTACTAAATTCATATAAATATTATATTATATTTGTCTAACATATTTATATTTACGACTGTTGCAGGTCTCTTACATTACACATGCGTACGCATTAGAAATAGGAGCGATCCTTGGGTAACAGTGACACAAGTAAATCCTCGACATATAATAGAAGGCGTTCTAGACAGTGAACCACTACAACCATTGGGAAAAGGTTCTTTAGCTGAGATTCAGTCTTAGCTGGGCATCAATCTAGTGGTGGGTTTTATGATGTTTGATGATTTGAAATTCGGTATACATGACGTAGACGATGAGTCATGTGATGAATTTGAAGATGATGCGACTTATGATCCATCAGATTATGCTTTGTCTTCCGATTAGATTATTCTGTTTTTTAATATTTATGAACAATTTTAAATGTATTCATTTTTATATATTACGTATAACCATATGGTTATGTAGAGGTTTTAAAAAAAATTTGCATGTTAGTAGAAAAGTACTAAAAAATTACAAGTCAAAAACATAAAATGTTTGATAAATACCATATTAACATTGAAATCAACATATTTATCAAATCATATTATTACACACACACACATATATATATATATAATTTAGTATTACTGACAGATTCCTGACGGTTATTCCAGGATCTGTCAGGAATCCGTCAGTATTCCTGACGGCATCCTAACAGACAACCTTAACCCGTCAGGAAGCCGTCAGTAAATATATATATTTATATATATATATATATTAAACATATATGAAACATATATATATATATATATATATATATGTATATATATTTATATTTGAAACATATATATGTTTAATAAATATACATACTGACGGAATCCTGACGGATATTCCAGGATCCGTCAGTATTCTTGACGGATTTGTGACGGATAACCCTAATCGGTTAGGATTCCGTTAGTAAAGACATATTCAGGATATGAATCCCTAAACCCTAAGGTTTTAATTTTAAATATGTTAACAATGATAGTAAACTTACTAATGTATGAGGTGATTCAAGTTTCATACTTATAATCAATCTTAAAAAGAATTTTCATAAAAATTTACCAAAACATGTTTGATACTCGAAAGTGTTTGTAGCGATATATGATCTTACACCCTAGAGTTTGAAAACGAAAAATGTAGATTTACGAATTGTCAATTAAATGTAATTACGAACACCGTGTGGGCATGAATTCCTAATCATACATCTAAATGAGTAACACTAATCATTTAAATCAAAACTCTACACCCTAAATCAATCCCTAAATCATATTTTTTGTTACTGACGGATTCCTTACGGATGTAGGGTCATCCGTTACTGACGGATTACTGATGGATCCATCATGAATCCGTACGAAATCGCCAATTTTTGGTGCGTTTCAGATTCCCAAAAATTGGAAACATGTGAAAATTCAATTTCTTTGGTTTTGTGACGGATCCGTCCGTTAGTACATCTGTTATAAAAGCAACGAACATACTTCTTCTTCCCCATTTCTTCTTCTCAAGCAAAACCCTAAATCCGACAATTTTTCGTCTCAAATCTCGATTTCAAGCTTCTCAATCCAATAAAAACCGATTAAATGGGTGATCCAAGGTTAGTTAGGGTTTAAGGATTGGTTTACTTTATATGGTTGGTTATTTTTTTAATTTTTGGTGTTTGTTAGATTTTTAGGGTTTACGGAAATTTGATGGTTTTGTTGGTTTTTGATTGATTTGGAAAGTTTAGGATGAAATGTTGTTGGATTAAGTTTAGATTAGGATGATAGATTAGGAAAATGATATTAATAATTTAGTTTAGGGTTTTGGATTTTGTTGGATTTTGAAAGTTTAGGAAATTTTATGATCATTTTGTTGGATTTTGAAAGGTTAGGAAATTTTAGGGTTTAGGGATAGAAATTATGAAATTTTTTGTTTAGTTTATTAATGATTTATATATGTATATATATTTTTAACAGTATAAAATTTAATTATAAATTTATTAATTAAAGTAGGGGTGGGCATTCGGTTTTTTCGGTTTGTTCGTTTTTGGTTTTTTTGGGTTTTTGGTTTCGAAAATCTTAATTTCATTTTTTTCCGGTTTTTTCTGATTTTTCTGGTTTTTTTTGTTTTTTTAGTTTAGTTTAGCAAGTTTTTTCGGTTCGGTTAATTTGGAAAAAAAAAATTTTGCCGAACAAAATATCGAACTAAAATAAAAAACGCTGAATTGAACCGAACTAACCGAAAAACCACACCGTATGAACCAAACTAATATGTAATGTTCGGTTAGTTTATTCTGTTCGGTTTAAATACCAACCTCTAAATTAAAGTATCAAATATAATTTAAAATAAATTTATAAAAGCTATAAATTATAATAATTATTTTTAAACAAAATTAAAATTGTTTGGAATATATTAAAGAAAACTAAATTATTGACTTGAAATTTTAGTTCATACGGTCGATTTAGACATCCACCAGTGATAGGACAGTCCTCGAGACCCTCGTATGTGTCCCCTCTTGGTACTCATGTGCCTGAGACCCGGGCACCTGAGGGACCTCCGATATCCCGACAACGGATATCGATAGAGAAGCTTCTAGTCGAGCCCAAATGAGAGCAACTGACGAGACTCCATACATTTGCTCAAGGTAGGACGACCTGGTTTCCGCATACGAACAACGGGATCACCAAGTGCATCAAGAGGTTGATGCACGAAATACTACAGAAGGCATACCCTATGTTTAGGTAAATGCAACCCGGCGACCAAGAGTAAGAGTACGGGAATTATATATTTCAAATTACAAAAAATTAACATATATAGTTACTAACTTTATAAATTTAAAATGTTACAGCTAGAGTTCAACTAGGACCCCTCGATGACCTTCGAAGTTAAGACAAACTTCATTGCTAAGGCGTCTCATACTTAAACTAACCACATATATGCGTGGAAGCACACATGGTACACTGAGGGAAAGAACCACACAGGGATGCCAGAGGAAGTCATGGAGGGCTTCGTCAAATTTTCGGAGGAACAGAAGACCAAGCAGAGGTCAAGACCAACATGCAGAACCGGTATAGTCCACGAGATGATAGGGGGATCTCGACTACCAACACCAGTTCCAAGAATGTGGTCACTCGAGCCGTTGAGATGATATGAAATTTTTTAAGTATAACAAACTTAATTATTGAAATTCGAGTCTAATTTTGATTCTCATTTTAAAACAAGAGCGTGAGCCTGGCCATCCACTGACGCTCATCGAGCTTATGCAGGACATCCACACAAATATGAAGACGGGCCAGGTACAAGATTAGCTTGTTCGAGAGGTTGTGGAGACGAGAAGGAAGCTGATAGAAGAAAAGGCATCTCAGGAGTCTGTTGATGGTGGCGACCATCCACTGGATACCTAGTATGAGTTTGCGTCTCAGGTATGCAATATCTTAATTAGATTTTAAAATATTTCATATCAACAATGTCTTCACATAATAAATTGTTTTTTGTTTCTTGCAGGCTACAAATAAACATAAGGGGCACATTTTAGGGCTCGGAACCATGGCCTCCTACTATTTCCTGGGGTCCTCTTGCTCAAGGGATCCATATCGAGATGAGGAGATGAGGCGTAGGACGCGGCTTTGGAGACTATTCAACATGAGATGGTTGAGATGAGGGCCGCACAAAGGGAGCAAGAAGCTCAGCTTCAACCTCGCCTCGAAGCCCAGCTCAAAGCCCAGCAAGATCAGATACATGCTCGGATGGATGCTAGATGAAGGCTTAAGTGGATATGTTCATGGCTCATATGGCTCAGCTTTACCAACCACCACCACCAGAGTAGTTTAGGTTTCGTTTTAGACTTTTTATCGGTTGTATCGAATCTTTTTTTAACATTTTTTGGTATTTGTAAATATTTTGCAAATTTTAGTTATATTTTAATTTAAATTAATAAATATAAATATTATGAATAAATATATTAATAAAATAATTATTTAATTAATATATTTTTATTTAAAATTATAAGATCTGCTAAAAATCCGTCAATATTTTTGACGAAAATTACTAACGGACATAATCAGTCACGAATATGCCATCAGAAATTCTGTCAGTGTTCCTGATGAACTTCCTGATGGAATACTGACGAATTTTCGTTACTGACGACCTAGTTCTGACGGACAATATCCGTCAGGTTTATGTTAAGAATGTCTATTTCTGATGGATTCGTGACGGTTTTGTCCATCAATTTAGGCGTGTTTTCTTGTAGTGAAATACTAGTCTTGTGTTGTGTGTGGATGCTTTCCATGAATAGTGTCCTCTACTTTTTATATAGTGTCCTCGTCGACCTTTACACAGTCATCTATCTTATATAGTCAACGGTCATGGTTGTCGTCCACCTTAAATAGATATATGTTTTAAGTATAACCTAAATTAGATTTTTAGACTTGACTCTCCATGTGTTTTAAGTGAATGTCAAATACAACACCTAATTATTAATATCCAAACGATAATAGAGTGAAGCAGTTTCGAGACATTTACGTATCGCCTAAAATTTTTTTATAATTACAATTTCTTCCTCAATAAACTTTGGTTTGACACATTTGCTTAAAAACCTCACTAGTGTACGCAAAGATTCTTTCGAGGAATCAAGCATGGAAGATATGATCCAAATTTCCATTACAATTTTAAAGATTTCTTACAGAGGGAAAAAAGAAATGTTTTTTTAGAGAAGATAGCTTAACTACCATACATTTTAGTAAAAATGATTAGAACCATACAAATCTTTTTTTTTTATTACTTGCATTTTTTAAATGCTCAGCGTACCCTTCTATTGCGTTGTGACAAAAAACATATTTACCAGAATGCCATTCGCCACGTAGGAATTCGCTGACGTGTATTAATGAGACGACTTATGGTTACACTGCAGCTGAATTACTGAAACCCGCTGAGTTAAGAGACATTAGCTTACTTACGGGCCTAAGTCACCGTCTCGTGACGACTTACTTATAAAAGTTGGCTGAGTTAAGAGAAATTAGCTGACTTACGGGCATAAGTCACCTGCTCGTGACGACTTACTTACAAAAACTGGCTGATTTGTTTTGAAAAGGTGACTTACGGTCATAAGTCAACTTACGTAATGGCTGACATACGAGAATATGGCTGACTTACGCTTTTCTGCTGACTTATGTACTCCTGTTACAGCTGACTTATACTTCGGCGTGATGACTTGTTGTTGAACTGATGTTTTGGATGGATTTGTATCAAGGCTGAGTTATATTTTCGGTAGGCTGAGTTGTAGTAACAGTAATGCCACAAACTGCTGGTATATCGGTTTTATCCTTTGACTCATTCTTGTTGAACTGATGTTTTGGATGGATTTGTTGTTGTTTATGAGTTATAGTATTTTGTAAGATATCACAGATCTTGATTAAAATATGCGCATTTTATAGATATATTCTAACAGTTCAAATTCAAGAATAGGTTCCAATACAAAATCTTTTCAAGATGGGTTTATATGATTTAGGGTCCTCAAAAAGTTCTACTCCCATTTTTGAGCTAATACCTTCAACATTGGTATCGTTTATACCATAGAAAACGACACCAAGCGCTAGACATTCAATAAATTTTAATGTAAACACCCCAACAATCACCAGTTATATGGTTTTGTGGGACGTGTTTGACATCCATCCATCGCAAGGTAAAACTTTTATTCCCCGTAGGTTCTCATTTGTCATGTGGAAAAGATTGGTACACTTTATTTGTACTTTCTGGTGTTACATGTCCACTGATTGAGTCGTAGCAATCAATCCTCCCCTCCGCAGATGAATATAAAAATGGAAGTTAATCCTAAACCCTTATACTAACAACTTACTATTATGATAATTTTCTCATATAAAAACGTGAGTTAGACTCCTGATGAGTTATTTAGAGTATACATTGTATATGATTAACTTTATATGAGTTAGATATCGTTCCCAAATCTACATGTTAGGTTTAAAGTAACCGTAAGACAACTTATATACATACATCTCGATAGAATTATCAATTCTCATTCAATAAAGTGGATACATACATTTTATTAATATTCACTTTGGATTGAAAAAAGGGTCTTATCTAATAACACATTTTATACAATTCACATTCGTCAATGAATTATGGTTTATAGTTTACTAACAAATATAAAAACCGAAGTTAACCCATGGAAGTTAACCCTACCCTAAAACCTAAAGTCTTACTATTCTGATTATTTTCTCATATAAAAATGTGAGTTAGACTCTTGATGAGTTATTTAGAGTAAATTGTATATGATTAACTTTATATGAGTTAGGTCTCGTTTCCAAATCTACAAGTTAGGTATAAAGTAACCGTAAGACAACATATATACATCCATCTCGATAACATTATCAATTCTCATTCAATAAAGTGGATACATACATTTTATTAATATTCACTTTGGATTGAAAAAAGGGTCTTATGTAATAACACATTTTATATAATTCACATTCGTCAATGTATTATGGTTTAGGGTTTACTACAAATATAAAACCGAAGTTAACCCATGGAAGTTAAGCCTACACTAAACCCTAAAGTCTAACTATTCTGATTATTTTCTCATATAAAAACGTAAGTGAGACTCTTGATGAGTTATTTAGAGTAAATTCTATATGATTAACTTTATATGAGTTAGATCTCGTTTCCAAATCTACAAGTTAGGTTTAAAGTAACCGTAAGACAACATATATACATACATCTCGATAGCATTATATATTCTCATTCAATAAAGTGGATACATACATTTTATTAACACATTTTATATAATTCATATTCGTCAATGAATTATCGTTTAGGGTTTACTAACAAATATAAAACGGGAAGTTAGCCCTACCCTAAACCCTAAACCCTTACTATTCTGATAATTTTCTCATATAAAAACGGGAGTTAGACTCTTGATGAGTTATTTAGAGTATACTTTGTATATGATTAATTTTATATGAGTTAGATCTCGTTCCCAAATCTACATGTTAGGTTTAAAGTAACCGTAAGATAACATACATACATACATCTCGATAGCATTATCAATTTTCATTCAATAAAGTGGATATATACATTTTATTAATATTCACTCTGGATTGAAAAACGGATCTTATGTATTAACACATTTTATATAATTCACATTCTTCAATGAATTATTGCTTAGGGTCTACTAACAAATATAAAAAGGAAAGTTAACCCAACCCTAAACCTTAAACCCTAAGCGCTTACTATTTTGAAAATTTTCTCATATAAAAACGTGAGTTATACTCTTGATGAGTTATTTAGAGTACATTGTATATGTTTAACTTTATAGGAGTTAGATCTCGTTCCCAAATCTACATGTTAGGTTTAAAGTAACCGTAAGACAACATACATACATCTCGATAGCATTATCAATTCTCATTCAATAAAGTGGATACATACATGTTATTAACACATTTTATATAATTCACATTCTTCAATGAATTATGGTTTAGGGTTTACCAACAAATATAAAAAGGAAAGTTAACCCTACCCTAAACCCTAAACACTTAGTATTTTGATAATTGTCTCATATAAAAACGTGAGTTAGACTCTTGATGAGTTATTTAGAGTATACATTGTATATGATTAACTTTATATGAGTTAGACCTCGTTCCCAAATATACATGTTAGGTTTAAAGTAACCGTAAGACAACATATATACATACATCTCGATAGCATTATCAATTCTCATTCAATAAAGTGGATACATACATTTTACTAATATTAACTTTGAATTGAAAAAAAGTTATTATGTATCAACACATTTTATATAATTCACATTCGTCAATGAATTATGGTTTAGGGTTCACTAAAAAATACAAACAGGGAAGTTAACCCAACCCTAAACCCTAAACACTTACTATTCTGATAATTTTCTTATATAAAACCGTGCGTTAGACTCTTGATGAGTTATTTAGAATACATTGTATATGATTAACTTTATATGAGTTAGATCTCGTTTCCAAATATACATGTTAGGTTTAAAATAACCGTAAAAAAACATATATACATACATACATCTCGATAGCATTATCAATTCTCAATCAATAAAGTGGATACATACATTTTATTAACACATTTTATATAATTCACATTCGTGAATGAATTATGGTTTCTCTGTACTTTCTGATGTTACCTGTCCAATGATTAAGTCTTAGCAATCAATCCTCTCCTCCCGCAGATTAATATAAAAAGGGAAGTTAACCCTAAACCCTTATTCTAACAAATTTCTATTTCTATAATTTTCTCATATAAAAACATGAGTTAGACTCTTGATGAGTTATTTAGAGTAAGCATTGTATATGATTAACTATATATGAGTTAGATCTTGTTCCCAAATCTACATGTTAGGTTTAAAGTAACCGTAAGACAACATATATATGTACATCTCGATAGCATTATCAATTTTCATTTAATAAAGTGGATACATACATTTTAA
Source organism: Iberis pinnata (assembly GCA_900406425.1). Classification (NCBI taxonomy): domain Eukaryota; kingdom Viridiplantae; phylum Streptophyta; class Magnoliopsida; order Brassicales; family Brassicaceae; genus Iberis; species Iberis pinnata. Next base: position 4,498 of record OVBE01006977.1, on the reverse strand, counting down.
TAATATTCACTTTGGATTGAAAAAAGGATCTTATGTATTAACACATTTTATATAATTCACATTCATTAATGATTTATGGTTTAGGATTTACTAACAAATATAAAACGGGAAGTTAACCAAACCCTAAACCCTAAACTCTTACTATTCTGATAATTTTCTCATATAAAAACGTGAGAGACACGGTGTTGAATTTTTTTTTGCATTGTAGATAGTCTTACCAATTCTTTTTCGGTAACCAACACTCCATGTATCTTCTTCATCTTATTCTTCATCTCACGCTGAGAGCGTATGGATTGGGTACTTATTAATTTCGGTAACTGGTATTCGCTAATAACGGATTGAATGACTAGAGGCATCATATTCAGCTGAGCTACATGTTCTCGAATAAAGCTTTGAAAACTATGGCGCACGATACTCCACCAGTTTATGTCTCTAATACTCGACAGTTGCAAGGTATTCTAAGCCTATGGAAAATCGAACCTGTACGGGGAATTTCTCGGCGACAGTGTTCCGTTCGTTCTACCTTCGAGTGTCGGAATAACTATCTGGTAGACTGAGGTATATTAACTTAAAAGCTGAGTTTTTTTTGGGCCAAGTCTGAGTTATATTAATGAAAGACTGAGTTATATTAACTTAAATGCTGAGTTATTTTAGTGTCAAGGCTGAGTTATATTTTCGGTAGGCTAAGTTGTAGTAACAGTAATGCCACAAACTATTGGTATATCAGTTGTATTCTTCGATTCATTCTTGTTGAACTAATGTTTTGGATGGTTTTGTTGTTGTTTCTAAGTTATAGTAATTTTGTAAGATATAAGAGTTCATAAGTAAAATATGCGCATTTAATAGATATATTCTAACAGTTCCAATAAAAGATTAAGTTACAGTACCAAAACTTTTCAAGATGGGTTTATATGATTTAGGGTCATGAAAGAGGTCTACTCCCATTTTTTCCCTAATACCTTCAACATTGGTATCGGTTATACCATAAAAAATGACACCAAGCGCTAGACATTCAATAAACTTTTATGTAAACACCCCATAATCACCTGTTTTATGGTTTTGTGGAACATGTTTGACATCCATCCATCGCAAGCTAAAACTTTTATTCCCCGTAGGTTCTCGTTTGTCAAGTGTAAAATATTTGTCAAGCATCCTTGGAATCATCTCCAGTAGCGGTTGAAAAGATTGGTACAGTTTATCTGTACTTTATGGTGTTACCTGTCCAATGATTGAGTCGTAGCAATCAATCCTCCCCTCCCGCAGATGAATATAAAAAGGGAAGTTAAACTTAAACCCTTATACTAACAAATTACTATTCTGATAATTTTCTTATATAAAAACGTGAGTTAGACTCTTGATGAGTTATTTAGAGTATACATTGTATATGATGAACTTTATATGAGTTAGATCTTTTTCCCAAATCTACATGTTAGTTTTAAAGTAACCGTAAGACAACATATATACGTACATCTCGATAGCATTATCAATTCTCATTCAATAAAGTGGATACATACATTTTAATAATATTCACTTTGGATTGACAAAACGATCTTATGTATTAACTCATTTTATATAATTCACATTCGTCAATGAATTATGGTTTAGGGTTTACTAACAAATATAAAAAGAGAAGTTAACCCAACCCTAAACCCTTACTATTCAGATCANATACATACATTTTATTAATATTCACTTTGGATTGAAAAATGGTCTTATATATTAACACATTTTGTATAATTCACATTCGTTAATAAATTATGGTTTAGGGTTTACTAACAAATATAAAAAGGGCAGTTAACCCTACCTTAAACCCTAAAGTCTTACTATTCTGATAATTTTCTCATATAAAAACGTGAGTTAGACTTTTGATGAATTATTTAGAGTAAATTGTATATGATTAACTTTATATGAGTTATATCTCGTTCCCAAATCTACATGTTAGATCTACAGTAACTGTACGAAAACATATATACATACATCTCGATAACATTATAAATTCTCATTCAATAAAGTTAATACATACAATTTATTAACACTTTTTATATAATTCATATTCGTCAATGAACTATGGTTTAGGTTTTACTAACAAATATAAAAAAGGGCAGTTAACCCTACCCCAAACCCTAAATTTTTACTATTGTGATTATTTTCTCATATAAAAACGTGAGTTAGACTCTTGATGAGTTATTTAGAGTACATTGTATATGATTAACTTTATATGAGTTAGATCTCGTTACCAAATCTACATGTTAGGCTTAAAGTAACCATATGAAAACATATATACATACATCTCGATAGCATTATCAATTCTCATTCAATAAAGTAGATACATACATTTTATTAACACATTTTGTATAATTCATATCCGTCAATGAATTATGGTTTAGGGTTTACTAACAAATATAAAACGGGAAGTTAACCCTACCCTAAACCTTAAACCCTTACTATGCTGAAAATTTTTCATATAAAAACGTGAGTTAGACTCTTGATGAGTTATTTAGAGTATACATTGTATATTATTAACTTTATATAAGTTAGATCTCGTTCCCAAATCTACATGTTAGGTTTAAAGTAACCCGTAAGCCAACATATATACATACATATCATTCAATGAATTATGGTTTAGGGTTTACTAACAAATATAGAAAGGGGAGTTAACCCTACCCTAAATCCTAAACCCTTACAATTCTGATAATTATCTCATATAAAAACGTGAGTTAGACTCTTGATGAGTTATTTAGAGTATACAATGTTTATGATTAACTTTATTTGAGTTAGAGCTCGTTCCGAAATCTACATATTTGGTTTAAAGTAACCGTAAGACAACATATATACATACATCTCGATAGCATTATAAATTCTCATTCAATAAAGTGGATACATTTTACAAATATTCACTTTGAATTCAAAAAAATGGTCTTATGTATTAACACATTTTATATAATTCACATTCGTCAATGAATTATGGTTTAGGGTTTACTAACAAATATAAAAAGTGAAGTTAACCCAACCCTAAACCCTAAACCCTTACTATTCTGATAATTTTCGTATATAAAACCGTGAGTTAGATTCTTGATGAGTTATTTAGAATACATTGTATATTATTAACTTTATATGAGTTAGATATCGTTTCAAAATCTACATGTTAGGTTTAAAATAACCATAAAAGAACATATATACATACATCTCGATAGCATTATCAATTCTCATTCAATAAAGTGGATACATACATTTTATTAACACATTTTATATTATTCACATTCGTCAATGAATTATGGTTTATCTGTACTTTCTGGTGTTACCTATCCAATGATTAACTCGTACAAATCAATCTTCCCCTCCCGCAGATGAATATAAAAAGGGAAGTTAACCCTAAACCCTTATTCAAACAAATTACTATTCTGATAATTTTCTCATATAAAAACGTGAGTTAGACTCTTGATGAGTTATTTAGAGTACATTGTATACGATTAACTTTATATGAGTTAGATCTCGTTCCCAAAATGTACATGTTAGGTTTAAAGTAACCGTATGAAAACATATATACATACATATCGATAGCATTATCAATTCTCATTCAATAAAGTGGATACATACATTTTATTAACACATTTTATATTATTCACATTCGTCAATGAATTATGGTTTATCTGTACTTTCTGGTGTTACCTATCCAATGATTAACTCGTACAAATCAATCTTCCCCTCCCGCAGATGAATATAAAAAGGGAAGTTAACCCTAAACCCTTATTNAAACCCTTACTCTTCTGATAATTTCTCATATAAAAATGTGAGTTAGACTCTTGATGAGTTATTTAGAGTACATTGTATACGATTAACTTTATATGAGTTAGATCTCGTTCCCAAAATGTACATGTTAGGTTTAAAGTAACCGTATGAAAACATATATACATACATCTCGATAGCATTATCAATTCTCATTCAATAAAGTGGATACATACATTTTATTAACACATTTGATATCATTCATATTCGTCAATGAATTATGGTTTAGGGTTTAGTAGCAAATATAAAAAGAGAAGTTAACCCTACCCTAAACCCTAAACCCTTACTATTCTGATAATTTATTCATATAAAAACGTGAGTTAGACTCTTGATGAGTAATTTAGAGTATACATTGTATATGATTAACTTTATATGAGTTTGATCTCGTTCCCAAGTCTACATTATAGATTTAAAGTTACCGTAAGACAACAGATATACATACATCTCGATAGAATTATCAATTTTCATTCAATAAAGTGAATACATACATTTTATTAATATTCACTTTGGATTGAAAAAGGGTCATATGTATTANTATGTATTAACACATTTTATATAATCCACATTCGTCAATGAATTATGGTTTAGGATTTACTAACAAATATAAAAAGGGAAGTTAACCCAGGGAAGTTTACCCTACCCTAAACCCTAAACTCTTACTATTATGATAATTTTCTCATATAAAAACGTTAGTTAGACTCTTGATGAGTTA
>OVBE01006976.1:0-19073 GCA_900406425.1 Iberis pinnata | reverse complement strand
TCTCAAGTAGCTTCACACAGTTTCCAATCTCATGTGGTATGTCTCCTATTATAGCATCTTGATCAAGCCAGAATATTTAGGGTTCTTACCCAAAATCANTCAAGCCAGAATATTTAGGGTTCTTACCCAAAATCAATTTGAGGAACCACAAAGGGTTAAAGGTTAACGGACTTAATTAATCATAGTTAATTGAGTTAACGTCTGTTAACTGCGAGGTTGAAAATCTACGAATTTCGGAAGTTCGTGTTTTAAAAAACAAATTTCTTTTACTTGGTGTATTAAACACCTAACCAAAATAATTCGTGTATTTTTTGTCCAGATTTTCAATAGTTCGTGTATTTTTGGGGAATTTTCCCTTCCTCTAACCGCTATTATTCCACTATGTTTTATTCTACCTATCATTATTCCTCTCATTACACTAAAAATTTTTAATCACTACCATTTGCACCCAATTGTCTTCCTCCACCCTGGTCCTCTTTCCTATTGCTATTAATCTTCCTTCTAGGAGATGAGCTAACTTGGCGAGCTTTCCTCTTCTTGGAACTTGCTCCAGCTAAAGACTTAGGACTGGCCAGGGGTTTCTTCTTTCCAGGTTGTCGTCCCAGCCTCTTTTTCACCGGCTCACGGCTTGATTAAGGGAGGGCTTGATCATTTGATCCAATGAGAGGGCCCAGACGAGGAGTTGCTGGGATTCGTTCTGGTGCTGTAGAGTTAGTATGATGGTTCTCTCCAATAGGAGAAGTTGAGAGTGAGGCTCGGACCATATTTTATGCAGCTTCTGCGAATTCACCTCATTGTTCTGCTTGTTGCACCCTAACCATTCGAGCTGCACTTTCCGTAGGGTCAGCGCAAGTCGTGTACTGAATCATGACCTCTCTTAAGTCATCCAGGGCTTCCTCAATCGCCACCTTAGGTAGTTCTGGCTGCGTTTGATAGACATTTTCCTCTCGTTCCAGTCCTGGTCTACCCGTCTTTGTATGTTCCTGAGCCTGTATGTATGTTCTGATGTAGTGTGTCTGTAGATTGGTGTCCCATACCTCTTTATACTTACGAGCATTAGCCTCCGTTTGCAGCGGAGGCCCAGAGCCATTGTATTTGGGGACTCAGGTTCTATCTTGTGAGATTAAATTTCTGTCATTATAACGACGATGAACCTCCCTGGTATTCTCAGTCCATCTCCTGGTTCCTGGTCTATTAGATACATATGTGGGAGATCTTGCAGAGGACTCTTCTAATGATTGGGACTTTGAGTGAGATTTCTCATTCCTAGCGGGAGTAAAATGTCGTCTATAACGATGATCCCAAGTCTGGTCAGAGCTTCTAGGTCTCTCATAGCGAGAGAGAAGTGACTTCCATAGGCAGTCGTAGTCCCTTCGGTATGATGAGCCTTCTTGTCTCAATGGATGAGTATGATGGGGAAGTTCTTCTCGGCCCTTAAAATTATTTTGAGTTCTGGCTTCGTCTCTTTCCACAATTTGATTGTCTTGGTTATTTGGGTAGTTCCCAGCTTCATGAGAGAGGAGGTAACAAATGGAACAATATTTCTCTAATTTCTCATAATGAAGAGAAACTTGGATTTCATGAATTCCATCGCATGTAACAACTTCAACAACCACGGACATAATTAGTGGTTTGGGTCCATGTACTATGACTCTAACTTTAGCCGTCGAGAAAGTGATATCTACTTGTTCCACATATCCAATATCCTCCCCTATATTCCTGATAATAGTCTCTGTCAACAAGTGAACATGAAGATTTTGGACTGCAATCCAAAAAGGAATCATTGAAGGAAAGGATAGAGCTAGGAAGGGTTCCCATCTATGTAAAATTACCATCCATTTAGCAAAATGGTAGGGTCTGTTGTTTAGGACCAGCTGCAAGTCTTCTTCAGATCCAAAAGTAAACTAGAATTTTCCATGACCCAGATCTGCCCCAATAAGGCGAGTCTCTGTATCCAATGTTCAACAAAGAAGGGAATGAGGGACCATAGACGTTGAGCCTTCGGGTTAGTTAGTCGTCCACTGAGTGTTAGTGAGTGTTGATTGATGAGGCTTTCGTTACTCGGCAGAGCAATTCGGATTCTAGCCTTTCGAGGAGGAGATGGGGGATGTTCAGCCAGTCCCTTCTCTTTCTCAGCGTAAGAAAATCTCTTAGACATTTTGGTTCTATGAACGTTGAGTGGTTGCAGATGGAGTAAGTAACTTGGTTAGACTTGGGAAGTCCCTGCAGATGGAATTAGCTTGGCTTATAGGATCTCCTCTTGTCCACAGAAGGAGGTTTCAAAGAGTCTCTGCTTTGTACAAAGCAGGAAAATTTGGGAACCCGACTGCGTCTCACGTTCAAAATGAGAGAGGTGAGGTCGAGATCCTGAAAAAGAAGATTATCAGCTCCCGGAAGGAGAAGAAACATCACCCCACTCATTCCTGTAGAACCTAGGAGCTATTTTCTGGAACAGGTGATAGTTCAGCGAAGCCGGAGGCTTCCAAGCCCGGCGGAGGTCGGTGAGGACGACCAAAAGCATTGTTTGAAATTTGAAAGTTGACTATATTTGGTAAAGAAAAGTGGTTGAAGTTTACCAAAAGTGAGTTTAAAGCTGAAAAGAGAATGTCTCGAGTCTAGTGCCCGAGAGAGTTTTGATTTTTGAGGTTTTACACATGATTGTGAAGTGTGGTTTATATATATAAAAAAGAATACCAAACTTACCGACAGATTACCGTTGTAGTTTTCAGGTCTTTTAGATCAACCTTTTCTAGTTATTGGGTTTTTGAAACAGTTTAGATGATGATAATTTGGTTAGCTGTGCTGGTTGGTGTTTGGAATTTTGAATATGGTTAAGTTGCTTCTTTGGTTCTTGGTTTCATCTTTTGTCTCTCAACTTTTATATTTGTTTTTTTTCTCCAGTTCAAGCATCTGCTTCATCGGTTTTGGTTGAGTATTTTCTGGCTCAAAGTGTATCGCTGCTTGCTTATATGGTTTAGACTGGTCTGTAGTCGCTTATCATCACTAGCTTCTATTTTGGAGTTTGAAGACATAATCTATCGTCATGTTGTTTCCAATCTCTTAGCTTTGCTCTGATCTTGTGGTTCCTTCGGTTGTTAGTGGAGTTGCTTCAATTTTAATTGGCGAGGTAGCATTTTAATTCACAATAGAAGGATTCACGAGACGTTGGTGGACTGATAGTCAGTTTCAACCTGTAGCCAAGCCATTGGTTCTTTCCTTAATATGTTGATTTAACTTTAGTCTTTCTTATTATCTTTCTGTAGCCAAGCTATTGGTTCTTTCTTTGATCCACCGCGGCAAGCAACACCTATCGTCGTAGCCGGAAAAAAGGGGAAGTGGTAGAAGAAAGACCCAGTGGAGCTGGCTAAAAAGAGATGCACGAGGACTTGATCAGATGAAAAAAGTTGGAGGCTCCCATTTTACCCTTATCACCGCCGGTTTCTAGATTCAAAAGAGAAACAGAAACAAAAGAAGAGAGAGAAATTTGAAAAGAGGGCAATTTTTTATGTTTAACCCAATGGTTTTGTAATAGTTGAATAACAAATATAATTAATACTAATACTTATATTGTTAATGGTTATGGTTTTAATTAAATGTTGTTTAAAACTTACTCCCTCCGTTTCAATATGTAAGTAGTTTTGCTTAAAAGCGCGGATATCAAGAAATTTTAACTTTTCATAAAGGAGTAATAAAAAGTTAGAGATATTATTATTTTTTGGTGGGGAAACGCGAAAAGTTAGAGAGAGATTATTGCATATTATTTTACCTTTAAATTTTTAGTATAATATTATTTATTTAAATTATTTTATTGCTTTGGGATTTGAAAACACCTTATATTATGAAACAAACTATTTTGGCTAAAACTACTTATATATTGAAACAGAGGGAGTATTCTTTTTCGTTCAAATTAAATGTTGGTTTAGGATCTTAAAGTAAATTTTACTATTAAGTTTCAACATTAACGTTAGCTATATTGAATAATATAAGGGGTAGGTAAAATTATGATAAAACTGGGTAATAGGGTATGTAAAAGTTTTATAATTTGCTAAAAAGATACTTTATATAAGTCTTTGTATTTAAGTATTTTTTTTGTTTCGTGAATGATGAATTGTCCGTGAATGATGAATGTTAATTGTTCTTATGAATGATGAATTGTTTGTGTGAACGATGAATGGTTTATCTGAATGGTGAATTGTCTGTGTGAACAATGAATGATTCATGTGAATGAACAAAAATACATATTTTCAAAAAATAAAATAATAATACCTAATTTTCAAATTAAAAAACAAAAGTACAGATTTCCAAATTAGAAAACAAAAAGTATCCAATTTACAAAATTACTCTAAAATAATCGATACCCAAAGACTAAGTCAAACCGAACCAAATTTGTTTTAGCTTCCCTTTCTTCCTCCTCAGTATGAGGACGAAGGAGATTGTAAGTGATGTGACGAGAAGTAAAGGTGACACAATGATGGTAAACGAAGGTGGAGGAAAGACGTGGGCAAAATATGTAGCAGACACGAATGAATGAAGAAAGATTGGATCCATAGAGTATCATGAACATTGCTTTTGTTAGGGCGAGGTTGAGAGTAGAGTTTCCTAACGGAGTGAATGAAGTACCGGCTATTACGTTAGGGGAGGAGGTGTTATCAGTGGTGAATGGACTATGGAAGAACCGTATGACTGTTAAAGTATTGGGGAGAACAAATTCTTTGCATGTGTTGAATCAAAATTTACGTGAGATTTGGAAAAAGAAAGGCGGTATGCATGTCGTAGATTTAACACGTCAGTTTTTCATGGTGAGATTTGACAATGAGGAGGAGTATTTGTCAGCTCTAACTGGTAGACCATTGATATTGCTCGGTTCTAACGTTTTTTAGTGAGCATTTATTTTTGCTATTAAGCGTTATCCAAGTGTTTCCTTGCAATTTGGTATATTTTACATGTTTCTAGGTAATTGGGTCGTTCTGGAACAAAAAGGTGGATTTATGCAAAAAATGGATACAATTTGACATATGCAGATGCAAAGTCCAGCAGAAGAGCCAAAATTTTAACAATATTTGAAGATGTTCCCATGGATGGATTTAGCTTAAATTTGGACACAAGATAGCCACGTGAGTTAGCTTTCATATGGAAATGTTTTGAAGTAAATCCATCGGTGCAATCAAGAGTTATGATGATTTTATTGAAAACTGGTCAAGCTGTCTCGCAAAAGAAGCACGAGCTGAGTGCTCGATCGATCTCCCAAGTGCATGATCGTGCACTTCTCTCAGAAATCCTCTGAAATCACCGCACGAGCACCAGAACGATCGTGCAGAAGCCCGTGAAAAAATCAGACTCAAGTGCACGATTGATCCCTAGGTTGCCCGATCGTTCTCTTCACCCGAGAATTTTTAGAAGATTTCCAAAATTTGAAGAATTGGTCCCCAAGAGTATCCTTTATTTTTTTTTTGTTTTTCCTTTTTCTTAACACTATATAATCCTTGTGGCTTGGTTTTATTTTATTCTAAGTTTTTACTAAGGAGACGAAGATTCAGAACCTTGTAATTGAGAGAAGTTTCTCTTAACCCTTCTTTTATATTCAATATCTATTTTTTTCTTTTGATTGTGAGTTCTTCTTTGATATTGAGTTGTGTTTACTTTTCAATGTCTGAGTAGTTCTCTAGTTAGGTTTAAGGATTTCCCAAGGAAATCAGGTTTTATTGTTAGGGTTTGTCATAAAATGATTGAGATTGTTAGGTTCTTAGTCTAGACTATTCTTAATGCATGAATTAGAGTAGCTAATTAGTTCGTTGATATTAGATGTATAAACGCAAAGGGATTTGGTTTAGAAATCTGATCTAGTATAGATGAATAAGTGTCTTTGCTTGCGGCGTATTATCTTAGATGTTTATGAACATATTGAATTTGTACTTAATGTTTGATTGAGTTATCTAAATACGGAGGAAATTTATTTTTAGTAATTCGAACATAGGGATTAATACTTCGGGAGGGGATTAGTCTATCTTCTTTCTTTTGAGTTGAGAACTATTTTCAAACAAAAATTCTTACATGATAACCTGACTTTTAAACCTGACTACCTGTGGAATTCCCTATTTCCTAACACATTTTATTATTGATTTATTTCATTTTTATTTACAATTATTTGCTTTTATTTAATTACAAACCATCTATTTTATCTCTCTTAGCTTGATTCGATATTAAAACGGAAAGTCGTGTTGTCTGGTTTCTGTGGGATTCGACCATATCTATGCTACTGTGGTATGATCTATGCAGTGTAGTTTAAGAATTAAATTCTAGACATAATAACCATGGAGAGTGTTTGGGAGTTATCTAAAGGTTAGGGCTTGGGCTCATGATTTTGATGTGTTAAGTGATGAGATCATGACAACGCTGGTGTGGGTGAGGTTGACACATATTCCTATGAATCTTTATCATAGGGATATCTTTATGGGTATTGCGGAGGGGTTGGGTAAGCCAATAAGGGTGGACCTAGCAACCCTAAATTTCGAGAAAGGTCAGTTTGCAAGGGTTTGTTTGGAAGTCAACTTACATAGACCACTCAAGGGTTCTCTCATGACTAATGGAGAGAGATATTACATCGATTAGGAAGGGATGACTAATATTTGTTCGGTTTGTGGCTTATATAGACATTTAGCTCATACATGTCCTCGTAAGATAGTGGAACAAAGAAACATGGTGAATCCTGCGAAGCAAGTACCCAATAACCTAGAGAAGGAGACCGTAGATGCTTCTTCGGATCCTCTATGTGCTTCAAAGAAAGATGTCAAAGTAAGTAAACAAAGAAATATGAGGCGTTAAACCTCAAAAAATTAACAAATATGCAATAGAGATTAAAAACAGCGATAGAGATTCCAAAATGCAAATGGGAAAATTTGTAATGGAAATTATAACTGAAACAAAAAATAAATATGCGAGAACAACTCTGCAATAGAAAAACATAGATAGAAACATTGCAAACACTTATGGAATCTCTTAACCATCCATAGTCTGGCTGAGTCCATTTTTCCCTAGGTAAAATAATCTCTTTGAAGAACTCAACTTCAAAATTTGAGCTTCATATCGGTTGTTCCCTGTAAGCAGAAGAGAATAGGTTAGAATAACCGGAAAAAAAATCTGCAATAGATAAATTTGCAAAAACAAATCTGCAACATAAATTCATGTTATTGTTATGTGCAGGTTGTGTGATACATACTCATCAACGCTAGAAGCTTGTCCTCTGGCACAAGAGCCATTGGATCATAGTCATTTCGTCAAGATACAACATGGTATGATGCATTTGACTGTAGAGTTTCGTACTTAAGGAGCAAGCTGAGTAGGAGCCAATGTAGGGTCTCTCTTTGCCACTAGTGTATCCGGATACACACTGTCGATAGCCATCTTCAAAAAATCCAATGATTTCGCAGCAACTGCCAACCTCCTCATCTCATCGTCCTCATCAGAACTGGAGGCCATTTTTAAGTCCTCTTTTTCCACCTTCTCTGTAATATCTTCAACAAAATCAGCGTCAAGAGAGATTGGTTTTGCAACTTTCTTTGGATTCTTCCTCTTTTCGTACACCCTTTCTTCATTAACCTTCGTTTTCTCCTCTAAACACCTTGTTTTGTTCCTCGTAATGACACCAGGTCTTTTCTCCGTAGGCACTGTATCTCTCTTTTCCTTTTTCGAAGAAGGGCCTCCTTTGTCAGTGATATTTCTCTTCTTTTCCAACTTCGCGCTAGGAAAATTATCCTCACATTTCTCTTGATACTTCAACCAAGACTGCTCAGTAAAATAAATATCCTATTAATATCAATAAAAAATGAGATATATTTGAAATGGGCATATCAAACTAATCGCCGTCTATGCATCATCATCTACTGGTTCAACAAACCTTCATCTTCCCTCGGTTAAGATCCGCACATCAACTTGTAATGCGTCAATCTTTCCTTCCAAAATGGTGAAACGATTGTTCATAGATGCTTCCATCTTCCCAACAAAGGTGGCTAGCAACTGACCCAACTCTGTTAGTTCGTCGTCAACACTAACCTTCGAAGGATATTCTTCTTCTATAAAATTCTCTTTATTATTTTTTACTTTCCTTATCCTTCCTCTTATTTCCTCCCTCAACAACCAACACAAGATGAGAATTATTAATTTCAACAAGCCATTGGTTTGGGACCAAGGCATCATTCATGAGATCTTAAAGCAACTTATCAAGCCTAGGATCATCTTGGAGATGATTGTGAGGCCAAATAGGATACATCGCGTCGGGGGTGACCAGGCTCATATGTCTAACACGAACCTACAATACAAAATGAATTATGGTAGTCAGCCATCATACTATATAAAACAAATCCGCAATATAAAAAAATCTACGCAGAAAATCTGCAACGTAATTTAAATCTGTAACAGAAAAAAATATGCAATATAACACAAATCTGCAATGTAAAATAAATCTTCAATTGAAAAAATTTTCTGCCAAAATAAATCTGCAATATCAAATAAATCTGCAAAATAGTATCTGCAGTTGATAATAAAAACTGGAATGGAAAACAATTGCAACAGATTAAAAGATCTACAATTCTTAAATGGAAATACCTCTTCGAGATTTTGTATCTCTTCAGCAATAAAGTCCACAAACTTAAACCGTAGACGAGAACTCTGCCAACGGAGAGTAGATGGCCCTTCAATGACCTCTTTTCGTCTTCCCACCAAAACCCCTAAACCAGGGACGAATTCAAAACCTATATATAAAATGCATGAATCAAACCTTGAACGGTTTGAGACGAGTTCTCGAAGTTGGTAATCTTTATGGAATTCACCAAATAGGTGAAAGCTTCTCTACCCCACGGAAAATTGTCAAAATTACCTTCATCAACTACTCTCTTCGCAAACCTAAATGGGATCCTTGAACATGAATGTATGCCACATATAAACATGTATGCAGCATAACCTAACCAACATTATCCGTTCCCGAAGATCCCATTTCTCTCGTTTTACAAAAGATAAGATCATATCTAACTCTTCTAGCGTTGGAGCTTCCCCCATCTATTTTTCCCATCATTTGCCAAAAGCTATGATGATCAAGATGATATTTTTCTCATGGGTCAAATGGCTCACAATTAATTCTCATTATCTCCGCAAACTCGTTCAGAGAAAACCTTAGTGGCCTACTTTCAATTGTAGACCATATCTCATGTATGAGGTCATCCATTGGTGCAATCAAGAGTTATGGCGATTTTAGTAAAGACTGGTCAAGTTGGCTCGTAGAAGATGGTCGTGGAGAACAGACCGATCAATCCACATTCCCTGGAAAAATCCGAAACAACATATCGATCGGTTTGGTTTTCGATCGATCGATCCAAAAATCCGTTTTGTACAATTTTCGCACGAAAATTATATTTTGCCCAATTTTTGCGCGGAAGGTACCCAGAACATTTCCATTTCTCTAAATTTGTTTTTTTCGCTTTAAAACGGAAATTAGAACTTATTTTTAGATTAACCTTTTTTACTAAGGGAGACGAAGATCCATAATCCTGTATTTGGGAGAAGTTTCTCTGAACTCTTGTTTTATATCTATTTTATGCTTATGATTATGTGTTCTTCTTTAATATTGATTTGTGTTTGCTTGTCAATGTATGAGTAGTTCCATAGTTAGGTTTTAGGGTTTCCAAGGGAAACTAGGTTTGATTGTTAGGGTTTATCATGAAGGGATTGAAATTGTTAGGTTCTCGGTCTAGATTTAATCTTAATGAATGAAGTAGATTGATCACCTAGTTCATTGAATTTAGATTAATAAATAAAAAGGGTTTTGGTTTAGAAATCTGATCTAATCTAGATGAGTAGATGTCATTGCTTGCGGGAGTATTGTCTAAGATGTTTATGAACTTATCAAATCTAATCTTAATGCTTGATTGAATTATATAAATACGGCGGGAGTTTGTCTTTAGTAATTCAAACATAGAGAATAATACTTCGGGAGGAGATTAGTCTAGATTTTATCTTTTAAGTTGAGAACTATTTTCAAAACAAAAATCTTTGCATGATAACCTGAATTTTAAATCTGATAACCTGTGGAATTCTCTATTGCATGACACTTTAAGTTTATTTTTTACAACTGTTTGCTTTAATTATTGCTTTTATTCAGTTACAACCATCTATTTTATCTATCTTAGCTTGATTCGAAATAAAACTGAAAGTCGTGGTATCTGTCTCTTTGGGATTCGATCCTATCTTTGCCACATTGATCTGTTTTCTGCAGTATAGTTTTAGGATTTAAATTTAATCTCTATAGTTTTAGGATCAAACAACCTTTTAATTACCGTCTTATCTAGAATTAACGTTTAACTGAAAGTCGCACAATCTAGTCTTTATGGAATTCGACCCTGACTGATTTATACTACTTAGATATGTTATCTACAGTGTAGATTTAGGATTAAAATCCTGAACCTATCACACAACCAGAAGTTAATGATGAATCTGCAGTAGGTGTCTTACGTGTGACAATCTCACCATGACTAGTAGAGCGTGGTTGTAAACCTGCAAGTAAAGCATGATTAACTGGGATGGTTGTTTATATTACTCGGTTTTAATGCCTTATAGTGAGTATTTATACTTTCCATTTGGAATATCTGAGTGTTTTCCTTGTAATTTTGGCATATTTTCAGGATTTTCGGTGTTCGGGACGTTTTGGATGCAAATTGGCATATGCAGATGCAGAATTTGGCAGAATGGTCATAATTTTACCAAGGTTTTAAGATGTTACCATGGTTGTATGAAGCTAAAATCTTAACACAATATAGCCACGCGAGTTATCTTTCATATTGAAGTGGTTTGAAGTCAATCCATTCGTGCATTCAAATATTATGACGATTTTACTAAATACTGGTCAAGCTCTCTCGTAGAAGAAGCAAGTGCAGAACGTGAAAAGAGATTGATCGATCCAAAAAAGGTCGATTGATCCAACGCTCCTGAAAATTTACGTAAAAAAAGTTCGATCGATCCCTATGGCCGAAGATGACTAAAAATCTTTCAAAATTACAATTATGCCCTCAAGACTTATCAAGATTTTTCCTTATTGGTTTTATTTTATTTTCCTTATTTTTAGAACTATAAAAGTCCTAGGCTTATTGTTATTTTCATTATCGCTTATTTTATTTCCAGAGCTTTCACAAAGAGACGGGATCTGAACCTTTGTATTTTGGAGAAGATTTCTTACCTCTTTTACTTTTATTAATTTGATTTGGTTTTTGAATATGCTTTCTTTCTTTTATGTTTATTGATCTCTTAGCTATGTATGAATAGTCGTCTTGTTAGGTTTTACGGATTTTCTAGGAAACCAGGATTTGACAGTTAGGGTTTAACATAAAGGATTGAATTTGTTAGGTTATTAGTCTAGATTTGTTCTTAATGCTTGAATTGGAATGATCACCTATTTCTTGATATTATATTGATAAATACAAAGGGATTTGGTTTAGGAATCTGACTTAGTCTGGATGAGTGAATATCTTTGCTTGCAGGAGTATTTTCTTCGATGTTTATGAACATATCAAATATGACCTTAATGCATGATTGAATTATCTGAATTTAGCGGGAGCTTGTCTTTAGTATTTTGATATATGGATTAATACTTTGGGAGGAGATTAATCTAGTTTCCGTCTTTTGAGTTGAGAACTTTTTAAAAGTAAAATCCTGCATGTTAACCTGAGCTTCAAACCCGAATACTTGTGGAATTCCCTAACACTCGACGCTTTAGTTATTTGATTTACAATCATTTTTATTTATTACCTTAATTTACAATCGTTAGAAAACAACCACCTTTTTATTACTGTATTAGCCAGAATCAACATTGAACTGAAAGCCGCACTACTTTGTCTATGTGGAATTCGACCCTGATTTATACTACTTAGATATGTTTTCTACAGTGTAGATTTAGGATTAAATCCTGAGCTTGTTAGATGTGTCATTAATTATTGCAGAAGAAAGGTTAATAGAGGAGTTATTCTCGAAAGTAGTAATCTTAGTGATAGCAACATATTCTGCTATTGGAATTGAAGAATTATATTGGTCATCAGCAATGTGTTGAGCATCGGCAACGGGTTGAGCGGCGGCAACAAGTCTATTCAGTTGCAGAGTTCTTTTTACATTCTTGTGGCTTATGACCCCAAGCGTGCCACATAGTATATTTTCATTGCATATACATAAACTTCACATATTTGTTTTGTTAAACTGCATATTTATTTTTTGTCGTCGCATATTTACTTACAGTGCACATTTTTTTTTTGGACTACATATTTTTCTTGTGTCGTCGCAGAGTTATGAGTTTCAAAAATTGACAGAATAACCCTTTTGGCCGTAGTTTTATTTTAAATCGGCGATGACCGCAGTTTTGTTGCACACATTACCGTAAATTTATTTTCTTACTCATGTGACTCACGTTACCGCATATTTTTGCCGCAAATTTTTTATAAATTCTTTGACCGCAGATTTTCGGTGACTGTATTGCAGATTTATAAAAATTATGGCCATTTTTTTCTTGGTAAAATAGACGACGCCGTTTTCCTGTTCATAGTACGCCCTATGTAGATCTAAATTTGTTGTACATCTTCTTCGTTGACATGTTCAATTTCCTCAATCACCTGTCGACATCTCCTATCTTACATCGTCAATTTTTCTAATTTCAATTGTTACTTGAAGAGAAGAAATGACTAATGTTCAAATAATTCTTGTTAGTGGGAAGTTGACACTTGGTAATGGAAAGAAAGTGTTCGTCGTCGAAAATGACCGAGGTTCTAGATCGCTTTTAGCATAAGAGAAGATGACTTTCGCAAATTGGTGGATATGGTACTCCAAGACTATCAAATAGAGAGGAGCCTTTATGATGTGGATTTGAGCTACATGTTATCTAAGAAGGTTTTGAGCTGCTTACCTCCGGATCAACCTCTGGTGTATATAACGACTACTAGAAAATTGAGAACATTTCAATGTCCATCGAACATAGAATCCGTTTATCTTTTTGTTTAGATCAAACCTAAGAGTTCACAAAAGTTTGTGGGTGCAGCTAAGGAGGAGCCGAAAACGAGAATTCCTGCAAATGAGAAAGTTATTGTAGAAGAAGATATAGATGAAGACAATGCAAAGGAAGAGGATGATATAAGATTTTATTATTGCGATGATTCTGACGGAACACTCTGATGATGAGAATTACGCATATTAAAAATTTAATGATGAGGACGATGAAGATGAAGAAAAATTTAATGCTGAGGACGAACACTTACCAACTTTCCATATTGATTTTTTGAAAATACGAGTAGGTGATTTTTTGACACGAGAGAGAAATTAAAGGAAAAGTTGATAATACTGACCGTGATGGAGATGTTCGATTACAACGTTTACAAATCTACACACTAGTTGTTAATTATGAAGTGTTGGCTAAGCAGTTTTGCGTGGAAGCTTCGAGATACACCAATAGACGTTTGGCCCAAATTTCATGTGCGTACTTACACTTTGAAACATACATGTTCAGTCACATAGAAAGCGTCGAGATGAGCATGAAAGTCATGAGATACTAGCAATATTTTACAAGGATTATGTTGGTGGTGTAAGGCATATTGTGTTGCCAATGCATGTTGCAGATGCTTTAGATAAACGATTTAACATTAAGGTAAAGAAAACTGCATATTTATTTATTCTGTTACAGATTTATTTTCATGTTAGGTTGCAGATTTATGTTATCATTTCAATTTTTTCTTTGAAGATTTAGTTTTGCATTGAAAAATTATTTTCATTTATATTGCAGATTAAATTCTCTGTACTATGTTGAATACTAGAAGGCTTACAGAACACTACTTACCGCGACAATACAAGAGTGGAATTTCCAAATATTTCCCTTGACGTTTGGAATTGTTGGTACTGAAAATGATGAATCGTGGAAATGGTTCTTTCGCCGGCAAGGACTTTACTCATTGTTTGACTTCTTGAAGTTATATGATCGATGATGATGAGATGGTTTGCAGGCAAGAGGGCAGATGCGATGAAAATGAATACACAATTGATCCGTGGAGCTGAGAAATTGCTAGAGATAACCCCGAGAATGAACCACTATTGTATTTTCATATATGGTTCATCGTACTTGTATTTTGGCAGAGTCTTGTGGAATATGTGAAGCTTCTATTAGTTCAGGAAATTGTTGCAGATCAAGTTCAAGTAACAGGTCTTATGTCACTTCATGTTGTTAACTTAAGAGAAAAGAAGTGTTCATGTCATAGTTCTGACATGGAGTGAATACTGTGCGAACATACAATTGTGGCTGCAAAGAGACGACAAGTATCGTGTATTTTTTTTTTGTCACCCATACTCTTCCAAGACAATGGCGAACCCACGTTGTAATATGGGGGGTCAAGTGACACTCCTAAAATTTATTAGAATTTCTTTTAACTAATACTAGAAATATATATATGTGGCCTAAAGATAAGTTGTCATGTCTATTTTTTGTGAGCTAATGAGTTCAATTCACCATTTTCTGGTTCTATCCTTATTTTTAATGTTTTTTATAAAAATTAAGTTCGCTAAGAAAAAATTATTTTATAGTTTTTCTAAATTTTAGTCGGTTTATATGCTTTGTCACTCTTATTATAGGAGAATACAATATATTTTATAATTTTGTCAAAAAGATTATGCCAAAACGAGTTGCTATTTTGTTCGACATATTAATTTGTAAGTGAAAATTTTATAAGAAAAAGAGAATTTTCATTTTTTGACATATTAGTTTTAATACAATGTAAACATATTGAGTTTCACAAATTTTGTTCATTTTTATTTATTTAATAACTAATACTATCTTGCAAAACAAGTAACTAAAAACTACTAATTTAATATAGTATGAGCAAATATTTGATAAAAACTGAAAATCAATTTATATACTATAGTGTTGTATTTACTGTGAAATCAATCCAATATAAAATTTTCTTTATTTTTTATATGAATAAATATTTATATTCTAATTTTATTTAGTGAACCCGGTAAAAAATATTTTTGCATCCGCCACTGTTCCAAGGACTACCTCGTGAAGTCTTACTCAATATCCATTATGCGGATAGATTTTGCAGAAGCAATAGCGGCTGATGTTTTGAAGACTGCCTAGCCTCCATCTGTTAAGCCACAATTGAGAAGATTGAAGTCCGCAATTGAGAAGGCTTTGAAGAATAAACGGTTCCGCAAACAAAAAGCCTGTGAAAGTTGAACAACAATTTACAGGGTTTATCTTTTTTTACAGGAACAATGTTGTTTGTCATAATAAATCTGCAACTTGTCATGTAATATAAAAAAAATTCAGAACAAAAAAAACTTTGCGATAATTACATAAATCTGCAACATAACATAAAAAAACCAGCAACAAAACAATAAATCTGCAACACAAAAACAAATGTACAATACAAAAATAAAATTACATTACTATGTTTTACCATAAATCCTTTCACCTTCCTATTCATACATGTATCTCACACCGTTACTGATAGTAGGATTTTTCCGGTCAATTCCTATTATACTATCATGTCATTGTAGTAATAATAGGTGTCAATCCAAATGGGTGCAGACATTAACCACTCTAGATGCAAATGGATTCTACTAATTCAAACCAGACAAGAAGAATGGATTTTACTAACAATTCCTAAACAAACAAACATGTATTAAATAAACAAGACATGAAATGTGATATGCATAAACGAAAATTAAGGAAAGACAGCAAGTTAAGTAAAAACAGGGAATAAAATGAGTGTAAAATGCAATCAAGGGGGGACAGTTCCTGAGGACAGAGGTTATTGACTGGTGATCATTCCTAATTCTCCTAAACGCATAACATACCTCAATCAATGAGCTATTCCCTAGATAGCAGATTCAGAAGCAACCAAGTTCAATATCTTAATAAATGATTTCAAGCAAAGCAATCACCAGACCTAACTCTCATTAACGGTACACTACTAAGCAGGCATGAGCAATCAATCTACTAAAGCCAATAAGCACCTTAAACATTTAATCTCTTAGGTTAGGATATGCGAATCTCTGGAATCACTATGTTCAGGTATTTCATCATACACCTTTTGAGTGCGGAAATCCCAAGTTCAGATTTTAGTTGATTAAAATGATATATGCGTGAAGGACAGTGAAACAGAAGGGAACTAACAACAATCAACTTAGGCATATAGGGGAAAACAGGATATCAACACCAGACTATCACATCCTCAGGAACCTAAAGAAACTACTCACTACACATGGTGGGTATGAAAGCAGGAAAACAAGAAAACAAAAATACTAAAGAAAACATTATGATCAAAAGTCAAGGTATGAAGAACAGCAAGAACACTAAGCAGAAAACGTGATGAACAAAGCTAAAACCCTAAGATGCAGAAGATGAAGATGATGAACACAAGTAGGGGTGGGCGTTTGGTTTTTGGTTCGGGTTCGGTTCGGATAATTTGGATTTTGGATAATTCGATTAGGGGCATATAGGAACCGTTCGGGTTATTTAAAAATTCGTTTCGGATTCGGTTCGGATCCATTCGGGTTCGGATCGAATTATTCATTTTTATTCGGATCCGAAATGGAACCGAAACTCCAAAATATCCGTAAAAAATCCAAATTATCCGAACAACTTAGTTAAAATCCAAGTTAATCAAATCAAAATTCAAAAATTTTGGACAAAAACCCATAAATATCCTAGTTACTTTACTAAAAAATTATTTTTTCTACCTAAAATCCAAACTATCCAATCACAATTACATATATAATCATATATAGACGAATTTTTCGGTTATACTTTCGGATTTCGGTTCGGTTCGGGTTCAGATTCGGTTTTTCGGATTGAGATATATAGGAACCGTTCGGGTTATGTGGAAGAACTTTTCGGTTTCGGTTTCGGTTTTTTTGGTTCGTTTCGGTTTGGATTTCGGGTTATATGCCCAGCCCTAAACACAAAGATCTCCAACAAAAAAAAACAGAGATTTGATGAAACAAAGACAAAACCCATAAATTATGATCAAGGAAAAAACGTGATTAAAGATGGAAAACAGAAGATCAACATGCACTAGAAAGATCACAACCTTAAACTAAACAAGAAAATGAAGAAATCAGAAGCTAAACAAGATTTTTATAGAAATCAGAGTTTTAACACCAAGAACATCATAAGAACATAGAGAGAAAATAAACCTAAGACTCAAACTTAAAATGACAACAAAAATAAAGCTTAGTCCTAAAAGGAGGCGTTTTTGGGTTTATATAGTATTTCAGAAAAAACCCTAAAAGCGCTAAAAGACAAAATATAATGATTGGCCTTGATCTTTAAATATGATTTGTGCAGGAATATTCTGAAACTTCCTTTGATCAAGTTGGGGAGCTGCTCGTTCCAGGTGGAAATGCTCAAGTGATCGAGCCAAAGTATGTTTATGATTGAGCCAAAATATACTTGCGATCGAGCCGTGTAAAAAATGAGATCGAGGTGAAGAAGATGGCGCGATCGAGCCGTGATCGAGCCGGGCTCGAGCTGAGATCGAGCCGGGCTGGAGCTGTGATTGAGCCGGGCTGGAGCTGTGATCGAGCCAGGTGATCGAGCTGGGCTCGAGCTGTGGTCAAGCCGGGCTTAAGCTGTGATCAAGCTGGGCTCGAGCTGTGATCGAGCCGGGTGATCAAGCCGGGCTTAAGCTGTGATCGAGCTGGGCTCGAGCTGTGATCGAACTGGGATCAAGCTGTGATCGAGCCGGGCTCGAGCTGTGATCGAACCGGGCTCGAGCTGTGATCGAACCGGGCTCGAGCTGTGATCGAGCCGGGTGATCGAGCTGTCTTGGCCTCGTCGAATCCGGCTCGGAGTTGGCTTTTCCTTCTCCTTTTCTAAAATTGTCATATTGTTCTGAGAACTCCCTAAAAACCTGAAATAACTCCAAAATGCACATGTATGCAGGTGCTAATGCAAAACTTCCTAAAAATGCTAATTTACTAAAAAATTCTTAGGAATGCAACATATTGACATCTAAATGATCTTAAAAAACAGTAAATGACTTCTAAAAACCACTAAAATGCAGATACATCAACTCCCCCAANATCATTGCTTGCCCTCAAGCAAGTAATTCAAAAGTCTGGGTGAGAGGTTTGAAAGTGGGAACTCATAACCAAAATATGTTGCTAACATAGGTAGTATTAATGTCCAAGTTCCCAGTTCTAGAATGCAATCATAAGCTCATCCTACTTAAAAACTTTAGCCATACACATCACAGCTTATCACAAACCAATTCCAACTTCCACAATGCATTCATATTCATTTACCTCTTTAACATTCATTTAGAAAGGAACTGTGAATCAAGCCATGCATGTTCAGTGAACTCATTTGGCTATGGGACAGGTTAAGGGATAAAAATGACCCCTGTGTACAATGGTTATCAATTCAGAACAAGGTTCTCTCAAAAAGGGAATGAGCTTTAGCAGAAGGCTAAAAGTAAGAACACTTAGATGTATACAGGAACATGATCCCATCAACCCAAAACCCATCAAAACTAAAACGTTCCTGATTCTACCCAGAAGGAGATTCTAATTCTACCCTTTTAAAACTCAAAGTGATCTTACTTGTTTATGTTTTTCCCTTTTTAATCTCATCTTTAACTAACCTTAGGAGATGTTTCTTTCTTAATTGGTTGCCAGCGGATTTGAGAATTTATTTATTTATATGCTTATGGTCTTTGACCTTTTTCAAATTGAACTAACTTCATGGGTTTTACCCTTTTTCATCCATTGTCATATCTCTTTTTTATTCTGCACTAACCATATTTCCTTTTCATAACATTGATTCCCTAAACCCTTTACTAGCATATTANAACCCTTTACTAGCATATTATGTTTCTTTTCCTTTTTCATACCTCTCATAAGGCTCTTAACCAAAACTTTTCTTTATTCAACTTTTCACACCCTTTCATTCTTTTCTATCCAACCCCAACACCCAAAATCGAAATCCACCTAATCCTATCCAATCCAAAAAGCGTGAACCAAAACTACATGAGATTCCATTCCTGTCAGTTCGAACCTAA
>OVBE01006975.1:0-19074 GCA_900406425.1 Iberis pinnata | reverse complement strand
GTCCGGTCACCTCCAATAACTCACCTTCCGGTGTTGTAAGGCCTAACGACGGGTCTCCGTCCCTTCCGGGTAGGAGTACAATAAGCATTAAGCTGAGGAGGAACATAAGGGATCTAAAAACAATCAACTTCGATACCCAAGAAAACCCAGAACATCAACCCTAATCTACCCCCATCCTCAGGAACTTGGATGAATACTCACTACTCATGGGAGTAGAAGCAGATGAAACAACAAACACAACTTCAAACCTAAACATGCAGATCTAAGAAGAACAGCAAGAACACAAACCTAGAAATGAAGAACATCAATGAAACAGTAAACTAAAACAGAAGGTTAAGGATTAAAATAAAAATAGAGATGCACAAACTAAAGAACAACCTAAAGCTAAGCAAGAAATCAAAGTAAAAACAGTAGATTAACTTAAAACTCAAAAGAAATCTGTTTTTTACACCAAGAATATGAAGAACAAACTAAAGAAATGAAAAACTAAAACTTGTGCAAATTGGGGAGAATTAGGGCTTTTATAGTGTTTAGAGAAAAGCCATAATTCGCACAAAAAACAAAATGCTAATCATTGTCTTGGATCTTGGGCCTTGATTCAGGTTGTATTCGGATCTGAGTTAGTCGGGTTGGAGCGTGATTGCCTTCGAGTTGGTGAATGCACGATCGATCCAGGCTGAAGAGCCTTGCTTGGGATCGATTCAGCTGAGATGCGTCCAAAGTGCCTCTATGGTTGGGATCGATCCCGGCATTGAGTGCCCGAGATCGATCCCAACATAGGTGAGATCGATCTCGTCTATTCTCTTCTTAGTCTGGCTTCAACTTCGTGTACTTCCTTAGCTTCGTTCGAGACTTCACCAAAATCGTTGAAAGAGAGAGAGGGGGATCGATCCACGTAAAGGTTGAGATCGATCCCTGCTAAGGTGGGATCGATCTGGGATTGATCTAAGGTGGACATGGGATCGATCTGGTGAGTGTCGGGATCGATCCTGAGTGTGCTGAGCTAGGATCAATCCTGCTTCGACGCAGAAGTTCCTGAGATCGATCCTGCATAGTGTTGGGATCAATCCTGCCTTGGTTCTGAGGTAAGTCCAGTCCATTCCATGCTGAGTGTTTCTCCATTCAACATTAAGTGCTGCTTTTCTAAATTTCTCAAATCCTTCCCGAAAACTCCTGAAAGTCCTGAAAAAGTCTCCAAAATGCACACATATGCAAATTCTAATGCAAAAGTCCTAAAAAATCCTAAACTTAATGAAATCAACCATAAATGTGATATATGCACGCTTTTAGACCTCATAATTGATGCTAATTGATATGTAAAATCCATGAGAATTCATAGTCATCAACTCCCCAAAACTAAATCCTTGCTTGCCCTCAAGCAAGAATTTATTTTTAATGGGTGGGTATGTCTACTATACTCACGTGCAATTTTTGAAAGAAAGAAGTGGATTTGGCATATTTATTTTTAATATTATAATTATGATACGAAAAATTACTAACTAAAAATGTGTAAAAAAAATATTATACAGTAGAAGGTGTATCTATGTCCTATCTGCATGTAATGGAAGGAGTCCAAACCAACAAGACTACATATCATATCAAGGATCTCCCAGGAGTCATCGAGGCTGCCAAGAGGGGGATCGAGGAGATATGCCTCAGTCAACCACTTATCGAGGGTTCCACTATGACAGTCTGACCCGACTTTCCAAAGTCGTTCCAAAGCGTCATGGTTCAAAACTACTAAATTAGTCAAACCTTAAAAATTTTCTTGTTATTTGACTATGGTTTCTCTAACTAGAATTAAGAGAAAATCGCTTAAATTCCATACATATCTTTCAAAATGACTAGAATACCATACATTTTTCAAAAATTACTAGAGTGTTTTCGTGACCCTTGTAAATTACGATTCACTTCCTTGCTTAGTTTTGTCTTAATTTTGTCAATTTATAATTAGCAAATCCACGTCACTAAACCGTATTCCACGTCATTGAAACATTTTACATATCAAATTTCTAAAACACCCTACTAATTTACTCTGACTAAAGAAAAAAATTAGTTGGGTGACATAGTTATCGCACTCGTCGTCTTCGCTGAAATCGTCATCGTAGAAATCCTATTGTGAACCCTCGTCAAAATTTCTGGTATGCTGCGATTGATTCCCTTTGATATATGTTGCGAATGAGTTTGATTCTGTTGCGGACGAGTTTGATGTATATTGTGGCTGAGTTTGATTTCTGTTACGACCGAGTTTTATTTCTGTTACTATTGATTTTTGTTCTGTTGTTTTCCATCGCAGCTGGTGATAACATGATTTTCTCAGTGATCAATTCCCATTACACATGCATTGTAGTATAGATGGGTATCAATCCAATCATGTGTAATGCTAACAGACAAGATTGCGATGGTTTTTTCAAGTCAAGTTAACAATGAAAATGGGGGTTGCTAACAAATCCTAAGTGACACGAAACATGCTGGAACTAAAAACAGAAACAAAGCAAACATGCATAAAAAGGTAAAAAGGGTAAAAGGAAAGATGAGTAAAAAAGAGGAAATGTAAGAGAGTGAAAAGATGCAATCAAAGAAAGGGTCCCTAAGGATGGGGTAATTGGGCAGTGTTCCTCCTCAAACTTCCTAAGTGTCTAACATACCTCACACAATGAGCTAATCCCTAGGCAATTGAATCACAAGTAATCAAATCCAATCCCTTGGCAAATGAAACAAACTAGATGACAACTAGACCTAACTCCCGTTAGCGGAAGTATACCTAACAGTCATTATGAACCATCTAACTAAGCCAATAAGCCTCCCAAACAACTAATTCCTTAGGTTGAGATGCATATCCTAAGCATCTAATTCCTTAGAAGGGGAAGCAAATCTCTGAAATCAACTAGATCGTGTCACTCCTATTGGATAAGTACTTTTCGGGTGTTGAAGTGCCTAAGATCGGATCTTACCGGGTAAGGTTGAAATGTCAGCATTAAGACCAATGAAACAAAAGGAATCTATTAAAACATCGAAGCTTAGACACCTAGGAGGAACTAGGAAACAACACTACCCTATCCCATCCTCAAGGAACCTAGGTCAATACTCACACAACATATGAGATGCAAAATCAGAAGAAGATGAAAGCATAGCAACGGAAGAAAACATTTTAGATCAAAGGTCAACAACTAAGAACAAACTTTTGCAAAACCCTAAAACAGAAAACAGAACAAAGATGCAGAAAATGAAGATCTAAAACATTTAGAACATCAACCCAGAAAATAAGAACATCAATGAGACAGTAAAAACAGAGGAAAATGATCAAAGCTAAAAAAGAATTTAAAAGCTTAAAAACTTAGATCAATATGCACCAGATAGATCACAATCCTAATCTATGCATAAAAGTAAAGGAAAAAAAAAGATTAGCATAAAACTTAAAAGGATTATGTGTTTAACATCAAGAACACTAAGAACAAAAGACAGAAAACTTAAAACCTAAGACAAAAACCTAAAATGGCAAAAATAAAGGCTTCCCCAAATGGAGGCGTTTTAGGGCTTATATAATGTTTTAGAAAAGCCCTAAAACGCATAAAAGACAAAATAAAATCATTAGACTGGGTCTTGGGTTAGGTCCATTCTTGATTCGAGTTGGTCGGGTCGGAGCATGTTTGGCTCGAGCTGAGAGATATTTTAGATCGAGCTATGTAAAAATGGCGCCGAGACGAGATTTGGCTCGATCGCCGGATCGAGCCAAAGTTGGTCTGGCTCGATCACAAGATCGAGCCTTGAAGAAGTGTTGCGGTAGAGGCGAGAAGGAGATGGCCAAGGTGGAGTAGAGATGGCTCGATCAAGAGATCGAGCAAAAGCTTGAGGTGTGGCCGAGTGAGAGCTTCTGGAGATCGAGCCAAAATGGATGCGGCTCGATCACGAGATCTAGCCAAATTTTTGAAGTGGCCGAGACAGACATCGATCCGGGCTTGGAAAGTTGGCCGAGAGAGAGATCGATCCAGAAGGTTGCATGATCGAGCCGGACTTAGATGTGGCTCGATGGGGAGATCAATCCGGGCAAGGAGAGTCATCGAGCCAAAGAACATGTGGCTCGATCACGAGGTCGAGCTAAAGTGCTGCAGAGATCAAGCCAAAGTGTTGCAAAGATTGAGCCGGGCCTTGTGTTGGTTCTATTCCACGCATTTTTTGTTCCTCTTCTGAATTGTCACAAATTGTCATGAAAACTCCTGAAAGTCCTGAAAAATCTCCAAAATACATGCATATGCAAATGCTAATTCAAAAATCCCTAAAAATCACAAACTTGCTAATAACAACTATAAATGTGATATATGAGCACCTAAAGACCTAAAAATTAATGCTAAACGACTTCTAAAAACCATGAAATTACAGAGACATCAACTCCCCTAAACTAAATCATTGCTTGCCCTCAAGCAAGTAATTCAGAAGTCTGGGTTAGAGGTTTGAAAGTGGGAACTCATAACCAAAATATGCTGCTAACATATATAATATAAATGTCATGGTTACTAGTTCTAGAATGCAGTCCTAAGCTTGTCCTACTTAAAAACCATAGCCATACTCATCACAGACCAATTCTAACTTCTACAATGCATTCAAATTCATTTGCCCCTTTAACATTCATTAATCAGGAACCATGGATCAAGTCATGTGCGTTCAATGAACTCATTTGGTCAAGGACATGTTAAGGGGTAATGATGACCCTTTCATGCAATGGTTAATGATTGATAATAAGGGTTTTCTCAAAAGGGAATGAACTTTAGCAGAAGGCTAAAGGTAGGAACACTTAGATGCATACGGAAATAGAACCTCATCTACCCAATGCTAATGAAACCTAAGTTTCCTAATTCTACCTAGTAGGAGATCCTAAATCTACCCTTTTTAAAACTCGAAGTGATCTTACTCATTCATATTTTCCCTTTTTCATATTTTCTTTGGCTACACTTAGGAGATGTTTCTTTGTTAAACGCCAGCTAGTTGTTTCAGGAACTTACTTACTTAAATACTTATAGCTTTTGACCTTTTCATTTATACTATCTTTCTGGGTTTTACCCTTTTCAGTTTATTGCTATATACTTTTCCTAATCTGCACTAGCCATACTTCTTTTGCATACCATTGTTCCCCCAAACTTTCTACTAGCATATTTGATACACTCAGGTTTTAACCCAATTATATTCACTGCAAGTACACAGCAAACGCAGTAGTATAAAAGGGAACGAATCCACAAAGACCAGAAAAGCACGACTCTCAGTTTAAAATTGAGTTAAACTAACAACTCTAGGGACACCAAATCTGGGAAAAATCACAGACTTGAACATCTTTAGTACCACTTTCGCGTCATTAGTGGGGCTGGAAATTGCTTCAACACACTTAGACACATAATCAACAGCAACCAAAATGTAAAAGTTATTATGAGAAACAGGGAAATGACCCACAAAGTGAAAACTCCATACATCAAAAACCTCTACTTCAAGAATGAAGTTTTGTGGCATCTCATTTCGCATTGAAATGTTCCCTTGTCTCTGACATGAATCTCAGTGAGAGATGTATACATGAGCATCCCAAAACATAGTTGGGCACCAGAAACCTGCTTGGAGTACCGTAGGAACTGTCTTGAATGTGGCGAAGTGACCAGCATAATATGAACAATGACAATGATACAGAAAATTCTGAATCTCATTTTCAGGCAGACATCTTCGGAACATACCATCTTTACACAACTTGTAGAGATATGGTTCATCCCAATAGTAATGTCTGACATCCCTCAAGAACTTTTTCTTTCGGTATCCTGAGAAATCCTATGGTAAAACATCAGCAGCTAAGTAGTTAGCAAATTCTCTTAACCATGGAGTAATCAAATCAGTTTTAATGGGTCTAGGGATGTACAAATTCGCATCCGCGATAGTGCTTATTGCACATATGCGTTGCTCTGGAAAAGAATCATCTATAGGAACGTTTTCTTTGACTTGAAGTCGGGAAAGATGATCTGCAACTCCATTCTCAATGCCTCTCTTGTCCTTAATCTCCAAATCGAATTCACGCAAAAGCAAAATCCAACGTAATAATATGGGTTTAGCATCCTTTTTAGAAAGGAGATACCGCAATGTCGCATGATCGATGTGGACTACTACTTTGGATCCTACTAGATAGGATCTGAACTTCTCAAAGGCAAAGACAATTTCTAGGAGCTCTTTCTCAGTTGTCGCATAATTGCGTTGAGCTATATCAAGAGTCCTAGAGGCATAGTAAATGACGTGAAGCTTCTTATCCTTTCGATGTCCAAGAACAGCTCCCACAACAAAATCACTTGCATCACACATCACTTCAAAGGGAAAATCCCAGTCCAGTGGTTGCACAATATGAGCACTTACCAAAGCTCCTTTGATTGATTAAAAAGGCAGATTGGAAATTGTCATCCCATTCAAACTTGACATCTTTGCACAACAACTTCGTAAGGGGTCTAGCAATATTCGAGAAGTCTTGAATGAATCTTCTCTAGAAGCTTGCATGACCTAAGTAGATGCGAACATTCTCAACGCATTTAGGAGCTTGCAAGTAAGTTATCACCTCTATCTTAGCCTTATCCACTTCAATCCTTTTCTCAAAGATCTTGTGTCCTAACAGAATCTCATTCGTCATCATGAAATGACACTTCTCCCAGTGCAGCACTAAATTCTTCTCTTCACACCTATGAAGAACCCTACACAGGTTAGCAAGACACACATCGAAAGAAGAACCATAGACAAAAAAATGATCCATGAAAACTTCCATGATATCTTTAATGAGGTCAGTAAAGATAGACATTATGCATCTCTGAAAAGTTGCAGGAGTATTACACAAACCGAAAGAAATCCTGAGATAAGCGTAAATACCAAAAGGACATGTGAATGTCGTCTTCTCCTGATCGTCTGGATGAATCGGAATCTGAAAGAAACCTGAATAGCCGTCTAAGAAACAGTAGTAAGGGTGATTAGCTAATCTCTCTAACATCTGGTCAATAAAAGGTAAAGAAAAATGATCTTTGCAAGTTGCAGCATTCAATTTCCTATAGTCTATACATATTCTATGACCTGTAATAGTTCTAGCTGGAACCAACTCATCGTTCTCGTTCTTTACCATTGTTATTCCCCCTTTCTTAGGAACTACATGAACTGGACTAACCCAAATACTATCAGATATAGGATAAATAATACTTGCATCTAGAAGTTTCATTATCTCCTTCTTAAAAACATCTTTCAAGTTAGGATTTAGCCTTCTTTGATGTTCTACAGAAGTCTTATATTCATCTTCTAAATGTATCCTATGCATGCACAAATCTGGTGAAATCCCTGTGATATCATCTAAGGTATAAACTAGAGCTTGACGATACTTTCTTAGCTTAGAAAGAAGTAAGGCGGTCTCTATGTTATTCAAATCAGCATTCAATATTACAGGGTAAGTAGAATTAGGACCTAGAAATGCGTACTTTAGCCCGGCTAGAAGAGGTTTAAGTATAGTTTTGGAGCTTTTGGCTCGCTCTATTCATCAGTAAGGGGCGCAGGGTACGGTTTAAGTGGAGACTTGGCAGATGTCTCCAACGATTCCATTTGGTTTGCTATCCTTTCAATACTCCTACAAGAGTCTAACATCCTGGTATAACCTGAAACATCATCTCTAAGGGAAAATGTCTCATCAGCGGCGTTAGTCAATGCAATCTCTAAAGGATCATCGAGTAAGAAGTTATCAGAAACTCCCTCAACAGCCTCTGTGATGGTGTCTGTCCAAAAGGATTTGTCATTTAGAGTTGATTTCTTCAAAACATCTTGTAAATTGAACTTCATAACCATATCACCGAGATGAAGATCGATCTTTCCCTTCTTCACATCGATAATACCCCCAGCTGTTGCCAAAAAGGGTCTTCCCAATGAGCTCTAGGACCATAAAGTCGGTTGGTACAAAAGTTGTCCCAATCGTCACTGGAAGGTTCTCAAGAACTCTGACAGGATACATAGAACGATCGACTAAGATGAGTGAGATCTTGGTGGCTTTTATATCAGTCATGCCCAACCTTTTAGCCACAGAAAGATGCATAAGGTTCACACTAGATCCCAGATAACAAAGGGATCTTGCAAATGTAAAATCACCAATCTCTACTGATAGAACAAAGCTTCCTGGATCTCCAAGTTTCTTAGGCATACAGTTCTAATGTATTGAGCTACATTCTCATGTGATTATCATTGCTCCTTCTTCTAAAGTGATCTTGCTCGTGAGCATGTTCTTGACATATTTTCATAAAGAAGGAATTATTTGACAAGCATCATACAATGGTAACCGGATGGTCAATTCTTGGATCATCTCCTTGCACCTTGCACCTTCTAGATCTTTTCTAGAATTTTTGGTTGCATTGGATATGGAACCTTAGGTTTGTAAACTCGAACTAGAGTTTCAGCATTCTGGCAGTGGGATCGATCGATCCTTTCTTGGATCGATCGATCCTTTCTTGGATTGATCGATCTCCTTGTTTCCGAATATGAGTTTGACAGATTGATCGATCCAATAGGGATCGATCGATCTGAAGTTACGGCAATCCCTGCCTTAATAGGATCGATCGATGAATACTTGGATCGATCGATCTCAATCTCTGCGGATTTTTCTAAATTCTTCGCAGGTTTTTCAGTTTATTTGACCAGAACTTCATCAGCTTTTTCTTTCACAACCAGAGACTTTCCACTTCTCAACNCTTGAATCAGACATCCCAGAAAGAAAACTTGGTGGTCTCTTCACAGCTTCAACGGTTTGAACCACTTGAGTATCCAAATGCTTGATGTGAGAAAACAAGCTTTCGAACTTTTGATTCAAATCACCATATATGCTATCCATCTTGACATTCAAGTTCCTCTCGGTCTGTTGCTGACCTTCTAGTATCCTTCTTAGCATAGCTTCCATCTTATCCTCTTGCTGAGCTTGAGGTGGAGGCGCTTGTTGATAAACAGGCTGAGATTGCTGATGAAAGCCGCCTAAATTGTAGTGTGGAACAAAGCTCATATTTCAGTTTCCTTGGAAACCATTCCCTCCAGCGTTCTGCACAAAAGATTTATGGACAAAACCCTTGGTTAACCCTTGATTATATCTTTGGTTGAACACTTTCTGGCCTTGGCTATTGATGTAGCTCACTTCTTCTTCTACAATATGAGGAACTTGAAGAGAAACACAGTCCACTTCAGTCTTCTCTACGTCTTTAGAATGTTTCTGATTCTGATTATTTAGAAGTTGAGTAAGAAGCATCTTCACTTCAGCCAATTCTGAGGATTCTGAGTCAGATGATCCTCCCCTTTTATCAAATGTGGGCAATGATTGCTGCTACTTTGCAGCTAAGTTGCCTATAAGCTGATATGCTTAATATACTGGCTTGGTCATAAAATCTCCATTACTAGCTATATCCAATGAAAGCCGATATTGCTACTCAATGCCTTTGTAAAAGGTGTTCAAAAGATTCAGCTCAGAAAATCCATGGTGAAAACAATCTCGAAGGTACTCCTTGAATCTATCCCAAGCTTCATAGAAAGACTCTGAGGGACCTTGACGAAACTGAGAAATCTGGTTTCTCAGATTATTAGTCTTAGTAATAGTGTAGAACTGATTTAAGAACTTGGATTTGCAGTCATTACAAGTTTTTAGGGAGTTAGGTGGTAAAGACTTTAGCCACCTTAGAGCTTTGTCCGCTAGAGAATGATTAAAGAGCTTAGAATTCATAAAGTCTCGAGGGATTCCATCAAGCTGGACAGTGCTGCATATATCCTCAAAGCTGTCTATGTGATCCATGGGGTGCTTAGTAGGAAGACCACATAATTAACTCTGACGTATGAGCTGAATGAGCTGGAACATGAAATTATAATGCTGTCTCTGAGGTTGACGAGGATGTCAAGCATTCGTATTAGTGAGGAAAGCTTCAGGGTTGTTGAAGTCTCCAAAGAGAACCCTGTCTTGTTGAGGCGGGTGATTGTAAGCCTGTTCTAATGGATCATCTAGCAAAATGACTTTAGGTTCATCTGATTACCATTACCACCTCTTTGAACTCCCTGTGGCACTTGATTTCCTAATTCTCCTCCTCGTGTCGGATTGATAATTGCATTGTCTATCAGGAGGTGGAGGTGGGTTGTTGTTTAACCACGTTTCATCAACTGGGATCCGATGAACTAGAGGGGGCCGTTCAGATCTTCGAGAAAGAACAAAATAAGAATGAGGTTATTCCCCATCGTGTTGGAGGATTGAGAGTTCCTTCTCGCCTTTCTGATTGAGAATTCTAGATCCAAGAGTTCCTTGTTACCAAGGCTGAGTAATTCCTTTGACTTGTTAGATCGCTGGATCATCAACGTGTAAAAAGGAAAAAATCAAGAATAAAGAAATGCGATTAGTACTGTAAAAAGAAAATATCCTATTCTAAACTCTAAAGAAAACTTAAGAGGCACTATTGGTCCCCGGCAACGGCACCAAACACTTGATACACTATGGTTTTAACCCAATAGCAAACGCAGTAGTATAAAAGGGATCGAATCCACAGAGACCAGAAGAGCACGACTCTCAGTTTAAAATTGAATTAAGCTAAGAAAAGATTAAAGATGATGATTGTAACTGAGATTGATTACTATGCAGGATTGATTACTGAAAATAATTCCCAACTCGAAAGACAAAAGGATAATATGCAGGATTGATTATTAACACATTCTACCAAGCTCATTCCATAAAAGACCTTCCACTCAATAGTAAATTCATGGCTTGAAAGAAGGCAAGGTTCTAGTGTAGGGATTCTACTTGGATTAACAATAGTGGTAAAAGGTAGAAGATAACCCAAATATGTATATACTATCCATGAGTTCATATTAATCACACAAACATGATAATTATACATTCAAGTTCAAGTTCAGGATGCATTAGACAGCTAATAACCAGGGCACTTACATTTTCTGAGAAAAAAACATATTTACAGGGTTATCTTCTTCCTAGTTCCCTATGCAAATGCAGATGAACAACCGATAAGTCTAACATCCTAGATGCATTTATATGAACATTCTATTTTGAAAGGATAATTTTCAAAAAAGTTTCAAATTTTCATGGTTTTTACATGCTATAGATGCTATGTAAATGCTATGCAAAGTCGAGATAAAGGAACAAACATAGAAATTTTATTAGTGATAATCCGCTGAATCCTCCCCCAAAATCGAATTACACAGTCTCTGTGTAAACCAACTTTCATAAATCGACTCAGGGGTTGGACATATAGTGAAAAAGCATAAACACACTTTAATCACAAACAACAATCAAAAGCAGCAAACAAACACAGCAAATAGAAATCAAAGCACATTAGGCGGATTATACAATGAAGGTTGGGATGGGGATGGACCTCAAAAAGGTATGAAGAATTCGGAGGAGAGGTATTCCTTCATTGTTTATGCGGTGTATCCCTGGTGAGCACCCGATGCTTCTTGATGTTGGAGTTGTTGCTGTTGTTGTTGAAGTTCTTGTCGTTGTTGAACTTCCTGATGTTGTTGAATTTCTTGTGGTTGTTGAGGTAGTTGTGGTCGTTGAATGGTGCGTTGGCTGACGGATCCACGGTTCTCTCTTTCAGAGTGGTGTCTCTTCCTCCTCTGCATTGTTTCAGGTTCTACAGAGGAGTGACGGTGAGGTTTCTCAACTCGTGGTTGTCTTGGACTTAGGGTGATGTATTAAATTCTCTCTAAGGTTCCAGGGGACCTTTGCTTCTTTGAGAAGGTAGCTTTGTTTAGCTTTAAGGTAAGATTTTTAATCTGAGAGGTCATCTCTTTGAACTTCTTACTAAAGTAGTTGTCTTGGAACTTGTTCCACTTCTGAAGCTTGCCAATGCTCTTGTGAGCTGTTGCTAAGATCTTCCCCATCTTAGTAGTTGGGGCTTCTTCGAAGTGATAGCATTCAGGCTCATTTAGCTCCTGATCATTGGAACTTCCATCCTTTCAGCCATTGCTTCATTAGCTACTTCCATTTCCTCCCTGTTCTCGAAGTATGTCAGAACATCAGCACTTGGTTGGAAATCAATGTTATCCCTTTTCTGATTGTTGTGACTTGGACGTTGAGGAGTGATAAGATTGCCCTCCCAAGCGAGGATGAATGAACTTATAATTCTGCTCATTAGTTGGTCCTTCAAAGAAGTGAGAGTTCTTCAAATAAGTGAGATCAATCCACCTTGCGCGGTGACCTTTTCCTTATAGAGGAACATTGCAGGCCCTCAGAATTGGTGTCACAATCCCCCCAATTGTTAAAGTCCCATAGCTTCCCTTCTTATAGAGTTCTTTAGCCCACTCTCTATACCACATTAGTTGGTTTATTAAAACTCGAGATAAGCTAAAGTTAGCTCTATCTCCTTCCAATAGACGACCGTCAGATGTATATTGTAGTGTGGGCTTAAAAGCTAAATTGATCATCCCCATCTCTCCGTCAGTAACGTGCCCTGTTATTTCCCTTGCAAATATGGTATTTGCAATATACTTGTGGAAGTAACGCAGAACCGGGCTCCTTATTCCCGTACTCTTTGACTTTCCTAGGTTATAAGTGCCAATTCCTATTGTTCCCCATAATGCAGAAAGCTCTTCCTTGACAAATTATGGAAGCTCATCAATGTTCCCATCAGACGGGAATCCATAGAGGCGATTCAACTCTACCACATAAAGCTCATAGTTTTCGCCTCACATTGAAAAATGTTATGTATCCCTGCATCTCATCATCATCACAATATAAATGGACGGTTGCTAGGAAGTGGTAGGTTTCTTCCTTGTACCCATCATAGTGATTGGTCATGAGTTTCTCAAGGTTTTCAACCCTGAAGAGATGGGATATGTCCTTCTTGATTCTGAGGGCTCCCATGGTTGGTTTATGAGGGAATCGAGTTCCCTTGGAGCCTCGTGAAAGAAGTGCTTCGAGGTCGAGTGAATCGGAGCTCTCTTCAACCTGTATCTGAGAAGTTCCCTCATTCACCACCAAGTTCAAGAACTGAGCGTAGTAGTCCTGAGGTTCAGTACTCATATCTTCACCCTCTTCATAATTCGGGTCATTGCTACTATTTTCTGCTTCCATCGCAACCTGCTTCGCTCTACTTATATCTGAGCGTCTTTGAGAGTATTCCTCATTTGCGCGCTCTGCCCTTTCTCTTTCTCTTTCTTGTTCCATGTTTGCAATTTAAATAGCATGTTTCTCTTGAATCTCCATTTCATCTCTCGTTCGTTGCAATCTTTCAGCAATTTCATTTTCCCGAAGCTGCCTTCTTGAGAGTATTGGGGAATTTGGAGAGAACTTTGGAGAAATCTCAGGATCATCCTCTATGGATCTAAAGGATGATCGTTCTCTGTGAAGCCTTCTTAGTATCCTTTCTCTTGATGGTTGAGACATCTTGATCATGAAAGAGATAACATACAAATTGAGTATATGAGTAACTTTCCAAATGCCAAAATATTTCAGCAAGCATCAAGTATATATTCATGAAAAACGCATTGGGGAGTTCGAAGTTGAAGTGCTTAAGCTAAAACCAAGTTCTATTGATTGTACCTTAACATCAAATTTGAAACGATTTTCATGTGCCAAGACCGAATTTATATAAAACATTTCTTTGATAAAACATCTAAACAAATCCTTCTTTGTAAAAAAAACGTTAAAGCCATTAAGAAAGTTTCGGCACCAAAAACCATAAAAGGTGAGGGATGAAACCGAATGAAAGTACTTAGTCTTGTTGAAAGTCCTTGGAATAGCAAATGCCTCTGGTGGAGATTCCTTAGGAAAACGATTTTAGACAAGAAGATATGCAAGTTTCGAAAGTTTTGAAGTAATGTAGAGAAAGAATGAGGGGCACTCCCTTCTTATAGAAGCTTGGCTCGATTTGAAATGGTGGTAGTGAGGAGTGGTGAGTGGAAACATGTGGGTGAGGATTCAGGGGGGGTATGTGGAGGAGGTTTAAAGAGGAGACAAGGGAGTGATGGAGGTGTAAGAGATATGTTGGGGAATCATTGAAAGGTGAGAGGACACTACTTTAGCATGAGGTGAGTAGTGGGAAACTGGTGAGGCAAGTGGAAAGGCTTGGCTTGATCGTGTGTTTGTCGCGGTTCAGCCATAGCTTAAACACGACTCAATCAAATCTTGAAGAATGGCTCGATCTTGGTTGAAGAATGGCTCGATCACAATAATGCTATTGTGGCTCGATCATGCCGTAAAGAATGGATCGATCGTATCGAGCATGGCTCGATCAAACCCAAAAGTGTGGCTTGATCGCTATCGAGACATGGCTCGACCATGCCTCAAAAATGGCACGATCATAATTGTTTCGTTGCTTGATCCCAACTCAAGACGGCTCGATGGAACCTTGTGCCATGGCTCGGTCACATCAAGAAAGTGGCTCGATGATGGTGTACGCATGGCTCCATCGGACCTTTTGATTCGGGTCAAACAATTGCTTAAAAACTTCGAGCTAGTCCATTTCCCATTTTTCTCACTGCTTAAATGCCCAAAATGTATCCCCGAGGTACCTAAGACACCAAAACCAGATGAAAACTAAAATGCATCAAATCAAGTACTGAAATTAAAAAGCATTGAAATTGAATATATACAAAGATAGACATGGTATTTTATATCGCATCTGGCTGAGCAAGTTTTTCCAGGAGCTCTCATCCATCATCAACACTTTTGTTGAGGAAGTTCCTGTTGCTTGCAGTGTCAAGCAACATCCTTATCTTAGGTAGGACACCACGATAGAGGGTGCTGAGGAGTGATGCCTCGCTGAAACCGTGATGGGGGCACTGCATAGTATAGTTCTTGAAGCGTTCCCATGCTTCAGAGAAGGTTTCATCATTCCTCTTTGCGAAAATAGAGATGTCGTTCCTCAGTCGTGCTGCTCTAGAGGTGGAGAAGAATTTGGCTAAAAAAGCCTTTTTGCAAGCATCCCAGGTGGTGATGGAGTTCCTGGAAATCGACTTCTCCCACTGATGTGCCTTATCCTCCAAAGAAAATGGGAAGAAACGTAGCTTAAAAGCATCCTCACTCACACCATTTATCTTCGTGAGGCTGCAGAAGCAATCAAACTCGTCGAGGTGATCGAGTGATTCCTCCATTGGCAGACCATGGAACTTGTTCCCCTGCACCATTGCTATCAAGATGTGCTTTATCTCGAAGTTATTGTTCTGAACTGCAGGTGGGTTGATTCCATGGCGAATGGTGTGAGTTTTTGGGTTATCACCAACACCTATAGTGTGTTGGTTAACACGTTCAGTGTTGTCAACCATTTGTAAGTTCAACCATCTTAAGTGTTCCACATGTTCTTGTTCATATTTCGCCTGTGAGTATTCTCGTTCAAGAGCTCTGATATCTTCAACGATGGGTATCAAGTCTATTAGTCCTCTGCTTCTCAGGTTCATAGACTACTAAGAAAGTACCTGAAAAGAAAGCAAACAAAGGAAAACAAAGTTAGTATGGTAGTACAAAGAAACTTGATCTCAATAGATCCAATCCATAATGTAGCAAACAAACACCCAACCGGCAACGATGCCAAATTGATAACATGATTTTCTCAGTGATCAATTCCCATTACACATGCATTGTAGTCTAGATGGGTATTAATCCAATCAGGTGTGATGCTAACAGATAAGATTGCGATGGTTCTTTCAAGTCAAGTTAACAATGAAAATGGTGGTTGCTAACAAGTCCTAAGTGACACGAAACATGTTGGAACTAAGAACATAAACAAAGAAAACATGCATAAAAAGGTAAAAAGGGTAAAAGGCAAGATGAGTAAAACAGAGGAAATGTAAGAGAGTGAAAAGATGTAATCAAAGAAAGGGTCCCTAAGGATGGGGTAATTGGGCAGTGTTCCTCTTCAAACTCCCTAAGTGTCTAACATACCTCATACAATAAGATAATCCCTAGGCGATAGAATCACAAGAAATCAAATCCAATCCCTTGGCAAATCAAATCAAACTAGATGACAACTAGACCTAACTCTCGTTAGCGGAAGTACACCTAACAGGCATTATGAACCATCTACCTAAGCTAATAAGCCTCCCAAACAACTAATTCCTTAGGTTGAGATGCATATCCTAAGCATCTAATTCCTTAGAAGCGGAAGCAAATCTCTGAAATAAACTAGAATGGGTCACTCCAATTGGATAACTTTTCGGGTGTTGAAGTGCCTAAGATCGGATTTCACCGGGTCAGGTTGAAATGTCAGCATTAAGGCCAATGAAACATAAGGGATCTATTAAAACATCAAAGCTTAGACACCTAGGAGGAACAAGGAAACAACACTACCATATCCCATCCTCAAGGAACCTAGGTCACTACTCACACAACATATGAGATGCAAAATCAGAAGGAGATGAAAGCATAGCTACTGAAGAAAACATTTTAGATCAAAGGTCAACAACTAAGAACATACTTTTGCAAAATCCTAAAACAGAAAACAGAACAAAGATGTAGAAGATGAAGACCTGAAATATTAAGAACATCAACACAGAAAATAAGAACATTAATGGAAGTCTGAAAAAAGAGGAAAATGATCAAAGCTAAAACAGAAGATTAAAAGCTTAACAACTTAGATCAATATGCACCAGATAGATCACAACCCTAATCTATGCATGAAAGTAAAGGAAAAACATAAGATTAGAATAAAACTTAAAAGGATTCTTGGTTTAACATCAAAAACACTAAGAACAAAGGAGAGAAAACTTAAAACCTAATCCAAAAACCAAAATGAAAAATATAAAGGCTGCCCCCAAATGGAGGCGTTTTAGGGCTTATATAATGTTTACGAAAATCCCTAAAATGCATAAAATGCAAAATACAATCATTAGACTAGGTCTTGGGTCAGGTCTATTCTTGATTCGAGTTGGTCGGGTTGGAGCATGTTTGGCTCAAGCTGAGAGATGCTTAAGATCGAGCCATGTAAAAATGGTTCCGAGATGAGATCTAGACAAAGGTCGAGGTGTGGCCGAGTGAGAGCTTCGGGAGATCAAGCCAAAATGGATGCGGCTCGATCACGAGAACTCTTTGGTTAGGCCTCATTTCTTTGGATAACTAGACAAATAAGAAACATTAAACTCTAATCCATTAGTAACCACTAAACTAACTAACACAAATCTCTTTGGTTAGGCCTAATTTAGCAAGCAATAATTGGTTCAAGCATTTCATCGAACACCTTTCGGGCACAACTCAACCTATGATCTAGATTCAGTTGATCAAGCTAAATCTATCATTAAAAACATTATCTACTTGAGGATTAATGGAAACTAAGCCCTAAACATCATGATTCATTACCTAATCAACCTAATCTACCTAACCATTTGCTGAAAAGGAAACTACTCACTATCCATTGGATAAACACAAAATCCATCAATAGAAGTGTGATTTTCCATAGATAGAAAGAATATTTGAAGAAAATAAACAATTAAAAGCAACAAATTAAACTCAAAATAAGCAAAATATCAAAATTTTACAAAGTGGTTCTTAAGGAAATTAAAAGCAAAGCATAAAAGATACCTAAAAATTAGGTAAAAGAGTTTAAATATTGTTCCGAAAAGGTTGGGTTAACCCATAAATATTTGGGTTAACCCAACTAGAGTTGGTTTTAAACCAAAAATGATAAGTCAA
This sequence comes from Iberis pinnata, assembly GCA_900406425.1. Taxonomy (NCBI): domain Eukaryota; kingdom Viridiplantae; phylum Streptophyta; class Magnoliopsida; order Brassicales; family Brassicaceae; genus Iberis; species Iberis pinnata. The sequence goes on along the minus strand of OVBE01006975.1, from coordinate 1,433 downwards.
AGGTTGACTTTTCCAGCGCGTATCACTTTGGGCTGACTGATGCACCAAACCGATATTGAGTTTCTTCGTCTGTACCGGTTTGAGCAAATTGGTACACTAAACCGCTGCTTAGTCCCTGCCTATTTTTCGCTCATCGTACTGGTCTGGCTTGATCGATACAATAAACCGTTGCATGCTTTGTTTCGCCTCTACCGGTTTAGGCAAACTGGTACATTAAACCGGTACACCTCTGTTTTCCATATTTTTGCACCTTTTTAGCTCATTCGATCCCTGTTTCCGGTTTTACCGCTTCTAACACTTGTAGAAATGAAATGCAAATGCAAATGCATGATAACTAGCCTAAATGCACATAAATCTACCTAAAACAAATGCAAAACAAGAATGAAAACATGCTAAAAACATAGTATATCAACTCCCCCAAACATATCCTTTGCTTGTCCGCAAGAAAATCGCAAAGGAAAGTGAGAGAGAGAGAGAGGTTTGAAAGTGGAAACCTCAAAGCCAAAAGATTAAGCAAAAGCCTAAGGAAACTAACATCCAAAATATGATACACCTATGTAGTCCAAGTTACCTTCTTACATTCAAAATTCTTTTTAATGGTGAAGCATGCTCAAAAGATAACTTAAAGGTTTCAATTAGTTAGGTTGAAAGGGGATTCATGATACAATTCTGGACAGCATCAAACAAGGAGCTAAACAAGGAGCATTGGACCAACATGTAGCTGAACTTGTGGCTAAGACTAAGCTTGTAGAAGAAGAGACTTTAGAGATTCAAGATGGATTTATGAAAAGATCAAGAACCAAGAAGGTTGCTGGAATGCTACAACTCACTCTTTGAAAGATTGAAGATAAAATGAAAGACTTGAGCTCAACAATTCCTATATCAACCATTCAAATCATTGAAGCTCAAGATGATCAATACTTTAGGTGAGTGTGCATTCTTGAACTCTTTTTCCCAAATCAAGTTTTGTCCCAATGGATTTTCTTGGTTTGGTTTTTAATGAGGCAAGGTGTATGCTCCATAATTGCCTAAGTATTTGATCAAAGAAGACCAAGGCCCAAGACTCATAAAATGGAGCCTTCTTTTAAATTTCAAATATGTTTAAACTTAGTCTTTCTTTTTCTTATGTGTTTTGGACGTGCCAAATGGGTCCTAGGGTTTGTCTAGGCCTATTTAAACTCATTTCTACTCCAAAAGACAGCAGCCTTCATTTTAGTAAAGATTGAGTTTTCCTCTCTTCTCTCTTGTTGGCTCAGTAGCATGGGTGTGTTATATCCCTTGTTACAACCTCTTGGTGTGTAATATCCAAGAGACTCAAGGTGTATCAAAGGCCTTTCCGCAGCCTTTGTGTGTTCATATCTCCATCTTATATATCTAGCATTTCACAAGCCATTCATCCATTTCTACCTTCAACCACCAACCATTTCGTCCAT
>OVBE01006974.1:0-19075 GCA_900406425.1 Iberis pinnata | reverse complement strand
TATATATATATATATATATATATATAGTATTAGTATGCAATTCTCGATCCGCCGTCGTAACCTTAGATTAGATGGGTTCAGCGTGATGAACCTTCTGCTTTTTTAATATTATATGTTTTAGAATTTTCACATATATTAAGACATATTATTATCAATTATTAAATGTATTTTTTAAAAAATAAATAATTTCTTATAAATGTTAACCAATAGTATTCTAGAAAATTTAATTTTTGTCAATTAATGTGTGTTGAAATTTTCAATATGCAATTAAAATCATATTGAAAACAAAAAAAATCTATCTTCTTAAAAAAATAAAAGCCTAAAAAATCTATTAATAAGAAACGACAGATGGAGTATATATTATTGCGCTTGAATCTAAGTTATACCTGCTCTGTTTCTAATAAAAGATGTTTTAGCTTTTAAATTTGTTTTTAAAGAAAAATTTATCTAGTTTTCCATGTAATTTTTATTGGAAAATTGTATATTTCAATACACATTGATTGAAAATATGAGATTTGTTGAACTACTATTGTTTTAAAATTATATAAAATTGTTATGTACAAAAATCAATGTATTTATTATATATAGTTAATATGTTTTATTAATACGTGTGAAAAGTCTAAAAAATATATTATTTAGAAATAGAGGGAATATAATTTTTTTAAAATCATAGGTTAAGATCAAAAACATAACGGAGCATAACCATCATTCACAGCGAATTTATAATTCCCTTAGAAATTGTATTGGTATGAAAATATCTTTATTGACAACTTCACTGGGTTTTATATAGTAGACAAAGTTATTTTGGAAGATTTTTTTGATACAATTAGATAAATAGAACTAACCCGATCAATAGTCAAATTATAATTGAAATATTGTAACTACGTGAAATTGACTTCCAATGAAGAAAAGTGCATAAATGAACTTTTTAATGAATTGACAAAAATCATTCCGTCATAAAAAGCAAACTTAGGATGCTTTTTTTTTTGCCAAATGGATGTTTTGATGAACGGTAATCATCGCACATTCCAAAAAATTACATAATAGAATTATTGATTCGTGCATGTTTGGCCAAAGTATCTGCCGTTTTATTATGCAAGCGTGGTATGTGCTGAATTACCAACGGCTGGAGGAGAGAATAATATCCAACCATATTGGTGTAACTGTATGTCGAGTAGTCTGTCATGTACCCAAAAGAGTGATAGTGTCGAGCAAGATCTTGGAATCTGTGGCAAAATGGACATCACAATAGTGAAAACTTCGTAGAGATGTCACCATGTGCTTGAGAGCGAGTGTTTCAGCATGAAGACAGGACTCGACATGCGAAGCTGACATTCTACCTTGGAGGACAATATTGTAATGATTGTCAAATAAAACCCACGCAAGACCTATAGGGTCGTTTACCAAGATCCAGGAGGCGTCCACACAACACAAATAAGGCACAAGGACAACTATATGGCTACGACTGGAGATATGGTTAGTGGAGTTGTGGATCATATGTGTAGGGATAGGTGGAGGAATATATGAAGCTGCCGTAGTCCATTCTTGATGGTGGTGTATAGTGTTTGATATGATCTGAGGAATGAACCACGTCTTATTTTTGTAAATAATGTTGTTGTGACTTTTCCAAATGGACCAACCAATGAATGGAAGTAGGAGAGGGTCGATAGTTGTAGGATTAACATGTATAAGTTCCCGTAAATAATCGTGGGGGTTAAGTACGGGATCTAAAATGATTGTTGTAATTGAGGATAATTGAAATCATGAAGGTATTGAAATCATGAAGGTCCTTAAAACATATACCCCCTAGACATTTGGGTTGACTCATTTTATCCCATGAGGTCCAATAAATTGGATTAGACTCAGGCTTTGAGGACCACCAAAATTTACGGATAAGAGAGGTGAACTATTTGATCAATTTGAGAGGTAGGGGAAAGCATGTCATACAATAAGTAGGGAGGGCAGAAAGAACCGCTTTGATCAAAACTTCCTTGCTAGCAGGTGATAAGAGTTGATGATACTAGGAATGAGTCCGAATGCGCATACGATACAACAAATATTGAAAGGCATAGGTGATATTCTTGGGGATCGAACCTGGTAAACCCATATACTTGAAAAAGCCTGAAGTATCGTAGATGCCAAGGAGGTTGGATAGTGAGCGGCGTAAAGAATTGGGTATCCCCTTCCCATACAGTAAGGATGACCTACTAAAGTTAATGTGTTGACCAGAGATAGATGTGTAAAGAGATAAAATGTGTTTAAATGTAGTGCATTCGTGGATTGAGGCGCGCTAGAAGATCAAAAAGTCATCCGCAAAGAAAAGATGTGAAATAGGTGGGCTGCGTCTTGAGGCACGAAAGACATGTAGGGTGCTAATGGAGGTGCGGTGAGAAATAAGTGCGGAAAGCCCTTCTGTACATAGCAGATACAAGTACGGGGACAGGGGATTCCCTTGGCGTAACCCTCTGAATGGAACAATGTGATTATGTGGGTGCCCATTAATAAGAACTGAGTATGTAGGTGTTGTAACACAATTCATGACCCAAGAGATCCACATAGAGTTGAAGCCAAGTTTGATCATAATCTGACGCAAGTAGTCCCAATTCACCTTATCAAAGGCTTTGCTAATATCAAGTTTACAAGCCAGGAATGGGGATTTGAGAGTACGGATACCCAAAGAGTGTAAAAGTTTATGAGAGATAAGGACATTATCAGTGATGAAACGGTTGGGTATAAAAGCATATTGGTTTTCTGAAATTATCTGATGTAACCATGGCCGCAAACGATTAGCCAAAACCTTGGAGATGATCTTGTAGATTATGTTAGTCAAACTCTCTCGCAAAAATCGGCCATTCGTCCGGCTGTTGTACCATACTTACTAGTTCAGTCGAATCAGTAATGAATAAAGTACAATAATTTCCCTAGAGGAAAAGACTTTTAATTACCCACATAAAAGCGAGCAATTTCGTATGTAGGGGTGATTTCCCACTCCGTATCCCTGCACAACCAAATAAACTAGGTGCTCTTTCTAATTGTGGCACATACCACCCTACACCACTTATGGCGTCCCCTGCTTTCCACAAACCATAAAAATAAACCAATCCACCGAACTTGGTATACTCTTCGTTATGGGCCTCCTCTCCAGACTTGCAACCTATTGCTCATAACCACCTCCTAAATTAACTGAGAACCATTGTTCCATTTCGTTAAAAGTTAAGTCTAGGATATCCATTTGAGTCAAGTCATAGTTGTTAAAAAATTTGCGTTTCGTGCTTTCCATATATATTATATCAACCAAGGGAACAGTTGGAAATTCTTTTGAGAATCTGGGTTCTCAACACATGATATCAAATATTCGATATTTTCAAACAACTTGTCAGATGGGAAAATCCCCATCAGCGTCGGAATTTGCGAAAGGGCCCAACACTGTAACGCTGGAAGACAAATAAACATGGCATGATTTATGGATTCCTGACTCGTACCACATCGAGCACAGACATCATCCGCTCTCAGTTTCTGACGTATCAGCTGTTCATTAACAGCTATTGCACCTGATAAAACTTGCCAGAGGAAATGTTTCAACTTTGACAGAGCAGAGAGCTTCCACACTGCATCACTCAAAGGGGCTAATGAAGGCAAGGCCAGCCAATCATTATTATAACTTTCCTGGCATGATAGAGCTAATTCGTATCCGGATTTAACGGTATATTTTCCGGATTTCGTATAACACCAGCATACCCGATCCTGGATCAACAGGGAAGGGCGAATGGCCATAATCGCTGGAATATCCTCACTACAGACTTTCTCATGAATAAGAGGTACATTCCACTGACTTGTATTCGGTATCAAGAGATTAACGACCCGAAGTTCGGGAGGAGCTCCCAGGAGACGACTCTGAGGTGGATGAGGATTATTACCCGCTAGCCATGGGTCCTGCCAAACTCTAGTTTGACAGCCTGAACCAATAGTATTGCACAAACCTTTCAGAAGGAGTGACTTTGATTCCCAGATACTCTACCAGCCATAGGATGGCCTGTTTGGTTTCTGTGCCTGATAAGCAGAGAAATTCTTATGATAATGTCCCTTGAAAACCCGGGCAATTAAAGAATTTGGCAGTATATTTAATCTCCATAACTGCTTTGCTTACAGTGCTTTGTTAAACAATTGCAGGGACTTGAATCCTAAGCCTCCCCACTTTTTTGGTAAACACAATTTTTGCCAGGCTACCCAATGTATCCCACGCAAAGTACCAGTATTACTCCACCAGTAATTTGCAATGGCACTTGTCAATTTTGACAGCAATGTCATCGGTAGAGAAAAACACGACATTACGTAGGTTGGTAAAGCCTGAGCCACCAATTTAATGAGTATCTCTTTTCCTCCTTTTGATAAAAAGCGAGATGACCAACCATTTATCCGGGAGTCTAGGCGTTCTCGAACATACGCGAAAACCTGAGCTTTCGAACCTTGTAGTTATTCGGGTATACCAAGGTACTTGCCCCTACCACCTTCAGTATAAATACCTAATCGTGTCTTTAAAAGCAACCGATTCTGAACCGGGAAAGCTCTGCCAAATATAACCGTTGATTTCTCAAAATTAATACGCTTCCCCGAGGCATGTCCATACAAACACAGAATGGACTCTATTTCCTGACATTGCGCTAACGTAGCTCGAAAAAAGAATAAACTATCTTCAGCAAACAAAAGGTGGGACACTAGGGGGGAAGTCTTTGCCATCCGGATACCGTCCAATCTGCCAGTTGTTTCAGCTTGTTGTAAATTTGCGATGAGAACCTCCGTACATAATATGAACAGGTAGGAAGAGAGAAGATCCCGTTGACGTAGCCCTCTTGATGGAATTATTTGGCCTTTTGGCGATCCGTTTAAGAGCACACTATACGTACCGTTGTAACGCATGTCATTATCCATTGGACCCATGTTTCTACAAAACCAAGTTTACACAAAATGAGATGGAGAAAACTCCACTCCACACAGTCATACGCTTTGCTCATATCTATTTTTATGGCCATAAAACCCTTACGACAACTATACTAGGACCGGAAAGCGTGGAAGGCTTCTTCTGCCAACAAACATTATCAGTAATCGATCATCCAACAACGAAAGCCGATTGAGTCTCAGATATGATGCTTGTTAAAATCTTCTGCAAACATTGGCAAAGCACTTTGGAAAGGATCTTATAGCTTACATTACATAAGCTCATTGGTCTATATTCCTTCATTCCTTGAGGGCGCTTCGTCTTGGGAATAAGACAAATATTTGTTTCATTCAAGGAAGTCTCTAACATTCCTCCATTCATAAAATTTTGAATCATTTGAGTTAGATCGGGTCCAACAATGTGCTGGTACTTCTGGTAAAATAAAGTTGTCATACCATTTGGACCTGGTGCCTTCTCCGTCCCCATCGAGAACAAGGCCAGTCTGACCTCTTCTGAGTCTGACGGGCGTAAGAGACGAGCATTCATCTCTGGAGTTACTCGTGACTCGAGAGGAGCCAGAGCAGTCGTGATATTTACAACTTGCGAAGTTGTAAATAAGGTATGAAAATACGCATTTGCTTCACTCTCAATCGCCTCATCGTGATATAACCATTCTCCCATATCATTTCGGATTCCGAAAATCCGATTCCGTGCTCTTCTCATCTTCGTGGATGCATGGAAGAAATTCGTATTCATATCCCCCTCTTGGAGCCATTGAACTCGGATTTTCTGTTTCCAATTCAATTCCTCCGTTGCTAAGACAATACGCAACTCCTCCGTCAGCTGAGGAATCTCATGTAAAAATGCATCATCTGCATGTGCTCTCTCAAGCCTCGCTTTGAGGTCTTTAACTAGTTCACCTGAGTTGGTGACCTCCTTATGTTGCCAACGAGAAATATAACCCTTACAGTTCTTAACTCTCATCGAAAGGCTCCCATCACCCCGAGATGAAAACTTGGACCAACCAGACTTCACAATATTCTCAAAACCTGGTTTCGCTATCCAATTTATACCGGACTGGTTTGAACTTAGTTTGGTTAGGAAAGAATTATAACTGTATTAAGCCTAATAGAGTTTTTGGGCTTATAAATATGATATATTTTAACTGAAATATAGTGAGTACTCAACATTATTGGAATTTGAATAAAATACAATGAAAAAGATTGTAAAAAAAGTTTGTCATTCTCATTTATAATAAAGATTGAAAAAGTGTTTATTCTAATAAAAGAAAGAAAAAATATTATTTTGTATCACATTTAGATCAATAAATCAATATAATACGGAAAAAAATATATATGACTCTTCTAAACGAAAAAAGTTATTTTGGTCCTATGAGTTGTATTACCGGCAAAGTCACACATAGATTAAGAATGATAAGATGAACTACAAAGTTTGTTAATTCAATAATATAAATGTCAGTATGTAGTCCGACTTAGGGAACTAGTCAATCTGTATTTCAGAAACTGTTTGACCATCCAAAGAAGCATATGTACATCAGTACATGCATGTCTGCAAATAACATTTAAATATCTTCAAACTTCAAAGTCAACATGTTTTTAAAATTAATAAAATAATACTGACGGGTTATCGTAATTATAGTACGATTATAAAACTTTAATTTTTTGACCTTTTGTGTGAACATCATTTTCCGTGAATTAAGGGGGACACGGGTTTACCAATTGATAATTAATACTCCAATTAATAAGGGACATACATAATTTAAGACGGATTGTTCCCATTAATTTCTGATTATGTAAAGTAACATGCAAGATAGCTTTTTTTCTTAATAATAAAACAAAGGTTTTATAAACAACGAATACCAAATTCCGCAGCTTCTGACTATCTAAACTCGAAACTCAGGAGTCAAAGCCCATAGTTTCCAACTATCCAAGCTCAAAACTCAGAAGTCAAAACCCAAAACAATGGGAGCCAAAAGTACAAAAAATACCTATACATAAATGCTAAAGTGAGAAAATAAATCCAACTTAGTCCACGATACGCCACCAAATCTTCCAAACAACATGAATCTCAAAGAAGACGAGACGCAAACCGACCGCTAAACATTTAGAAACCTGATGAATTTGTCCTCCTTTTGAATAAATAGACTTCTGCATATAAACTCGCACACTTCGAAAGACTGGCTAAACGAGACCTCTACAAAGGATTATTGAGCTCGTTGTAAACGTCGGGCCAGAAGAGTCGACTATAAGCGACCATAATACCGGTAAAAAGAAGGCACGAACCTGTTAGATCTTGTCCAAATATGAGAGTTTGATCTTGTGGACGAAGCAAAAGAGCCGCCTAAATGATTCATCACAAAGGATGAAGGAAATGATCCAGATAGGCCATGAGAGATTATAGTGGATAAAAAGAATGAGGAGGAGATAAATCCTAGCACAAAGACCGAAACTAAACAGAGATCGGCCATTACATAAAGAAGAAAATGGAACCAAGCCTTAACTAGTAACTGACCAAAAGATACCAACGAACCACCAAAACTTCATTCACAACCAATCACATACCAAGATAAAAACCAATGGCGACTCCCCATCAGAGATACGACAGAACCACTCAACAGAGCACACCTATCTAATCTCCGCAACAGAGAAACTGAGACTCTACATGGTCAAGTCTGGCATGAGAAGATCGATGGTGAAGCCGGCATAGAAGGGCAATGACAAGATAGCTGAGACGACAGACAAAGGCTGAAGAACTACAACAGGAAGCCAGAGAATTGTAGGCTGGTTAGCCCCACGGCTTCAAAGTGCGTCGGCGAAGACAGCCCGAACTACACCTGAACCAGACATCAGACCATCATATCTCCCCTATCTCAACCGAACTAGTGAAAAACACCACTACACAAGCCGATAACAAGGAAAGCAAAAACAAAAGAGAAAAAGGGAGGTGCCACCGGTGGAGGAGGCCGTCACGTCGCCCAGACGAATTGAATCTAGGTTTTTTTAAGTAAAACAACGAAGATCGTTTTTATTTTTTTCTAAATCTTGTTTTGACGTGCAAGATACCTTAAGTCGGGTATAATTATGGGTTCCATTTATAAAAAGCTAGACGCTCTCAGTTGATAATGACTTTTTTCCCGAGTTTGGGTCGTGAGCTCGACCCTGTTATTTAACGATTATATCGAGAAAAATCTATTAAGCATCAAACGTATGTCATCACTCGGTGGTAGTCAATGGTTAAAAGTAGTAAGGTTAAAATGGGTGAACTTGATATATGTATATCCGCCTAGTTTAGACTTAAACATATTCAGATCCAATCCATTTAAGTTCATTTAAGTTGTATACAATGTTATTCAATCATTGTTTTTAAATCCACTACTTTAGATTTAAAGTCATCAAAATCTAAATATATATTAGATTCATTCAAAAAGATTTATAAAAATCTATAGAACTCTACCATAACTCATTTCAAATCCATTATAATACAAAGATTTTAAAAATCTTTTATGGTTTGAATAACACTGGATTTTAAAATCTAATTTAAAATCCTTAATCGATTAACATTAAATTGCAAACTCTATTTATGAATGAATTTCAAATACTGAACTAATAACACTATATTTAAAAATATAAATTCATATCAACTACTGAATAACACGAGTAGATTATAAATCAAATGGAGTTGATTTAAAATCAATGATGGAATAACAGCCCCTAAGATTATCAATTTGAATTTTATTAAAAAATTTTTTGACTTATGTAAAACATTATATGATTTGAGTTTATTTTATTGAATAATTATGAAAAAGATCTTAAAAACAATCTAAATTAAAGTTATAGACCATATCTTTTTAAATTAAAGATATAGGCTACTATTAATATAATTATCTATTTATCTTAAATATTATTTTTGAATAAATATATGTTTAACAACGATCCTATAAAAATTTACTATCATTAAACACCTTTTATAGCCAATAATTTGACATAAAAACCTTTTAAATCTCTAAATAAAGTATGATTATAAATTAGTATTCGTATGCATACTTAATTAGGAAAGTTATTGTGCATAGTTAAATTATTTTGTTTGTTCCAGATTTGTACGGTAGAGTTAATATGTATAGTTATTTTACAGATTTTGACACATAATTATTTTGTAAAGTTCTTGTTGCAAATTTTTGAAAAGTTATTTCGTAATGGTTTTTATATTAATCTGGACGTGTTTTTATTAAGTACAATTTCTTGGAAAAGTTAATTTTGAAATTATTTGTTGTGTATATTTTTTGTACATACTTTGGTAAAGGTTGTTTCGTATACTTATTTAGAAAAATTACAGTTATTAGGTAGACTTTTTTGCAAAGTTGTTATATTGATTCCGTAAAGATAGTTTTTAGGTACAATTTTCAAAATTTCTCTTCAAAACTATTTTCAAAAGGTTGTTGAATGTTTTCTTCTTCAAACTTTCACATTTTCAACAAAACAATTACTGAGATATGATAATATAAAAAATAAGTCAATGACATATAATGATATGATTTAAAGTTGTTTTTCGGACATTTTACAATAAAATAAACTACCCTTTAATTGGAAAAATTAGCCTATTATTTTAATTACTGTATTATTTTTAACCTACTTTATTAATTCCCCCTTATTTTATTAGGCTATCTACTAATTATGTGATTTCAAGTTTTTGATAAATACAAGTTTGCCTAAACAAATGTCTAAGCAAATACCTTAAGTCTATTCACGTCATTATAACGCTTAAGAATCAATCCAAATTCAGGAAATTCAACACATTAGAAAGTCCTAAACATCATGATTCATTACCTAATCAACAACAATATAACACTCAAACATGGTTAAATTAGAAAGTCAACAAAAGTCAAAAGTCAACAGAAATCAATAAAAGCCAACATAATTTTATAATCAAATTTCAAAGATAAAATGGCTAAGCAAATGGCATAGGTTATTTATTTGATTGATTAATTAACTTCTCGTGATGTTCAATACTAACTATTAAGCTAAATCATTGGTCTAAGATTCCATAAATAGATTAATCAATTCTCATGGCACTAATCCTTTTCCTAATCATGCAATTAAGACAATCTCTTGGATAATTACATAAATATGAAACATTAAACTCTAATCCATGGTTAACCACTAAACTAAATAACACAAATCTATTTAGTTAGGCCTCATTTAGCAAGCAGTGATTGGTTCGGGCACAAATCAACTATGATCTAGATTCAAATGATCAAACTGAATTTAGCATTAAGAACATCAAATACATGAGGATTAATGAAAACTAATCCCGAAACATCATGATTCATTACCTAATCAACCTAATCTACTTACCCATTTGCTTAAAAGGGAGCTACTCACTATCCGTTGGATAAACACTAAATTCAAGAATAGAAATGTGTTTAGCCATAGATAGAAGAAGATTTTGAAGAAAAGGAACAATTAAAAGAAACAAATCAAACTCAAATAAGCAAAAGATCAAAAGTTTTACAAAGTTTTTCGTAGGAAAAATTAGGAAAAAAACATAAGATACCTACAAAGTAGGTAAAAGTGTTTAAATAGTATTCTAATAAGCATCGAGTTAACCCAATTAAACTTGGGTTTAAACCAAAAAGGGTAAGTCCAAGGTTGAATTTTTTAGCTCGATATCGGTTTGGGCCGACTGGTACACCAAACCGATATTGGATTTCTTCGTGTGTACCGGTTTGAGCAAACCGGTACACCAAACCGATGCTTAGTCCCTGGCCAAAATTCTCTGCTTGTACCGGTTTGTGCAAACCGGTACCTTTAACCGGTACGCCTCTATTTTGCCTATATTGGTTTAGACAAACCGGTACCTTAAATCGGTACACCTCTGTCCCTCATACTTTTCACCTTTTAAGCTCCTTCGATCACTGTTTTCAGCTCTTTCGCTTCTAACACCTGTAAAAATGATATGCAAATGCAAATGCATGCTAACTAACCTAAATACACATGAATCTAGCTAGAATGAATGCAAAACAATAGTACAACTCCCCCAAACTTATCATTTGCTTGTCTGCAAGCAAACCGCAAAGGAAAGTGAGAGAGAGAGGTTTGAAAGTGGAAACCTCAAAGCCAAAAGATTAAGCAAAATCCTAGTGGACTAACATCCAAAATAGGATACATCATCAATTCCAAACCAATATCTCTACTCATCAAATCATCCAAGCATTTTCACAATTCATTCTATTAGCAAAGGCAAGCGATCCACCTATCTAGTCTATATTATCTTCTTACATTCAAATTCTTTTTAATAGTGAAGTATGCTCAAAAGATAACTTAAGAATTTCAATTGGTGAGGTTGAAAGGGGATTCCAATGCATCAAAAGATGGTTTACACTCAATCGTTGGCTATCACTCAAAAGGGTGATTGAATTAGCAAAATCAAAACGAGACAAAGGGAAATGGGGTATACAATCTCTCAACTTCCATTCTAATCATTCTCCAATTCCCAAGTCCTATTCTAACAACATCCAAGAGTTACAACCATCCCTTTTTAGATTTAAAACTTCTCAAACAACTCTTTCTTTTTGAATCTTTTTCATTCTAGGCTTTTCTTTTTCCCCCACTAGATTCTTCATTCTTTCTTTTGCAGCCTTTAAACATGTTTTAGCTCTTTTGGCATCCTTTTATTTCTTAGGCTAACCTTGCTAATTTTTTGTGATTTCCTAGCCTTTACCTTTATGGAACTAAGATTTTTTTCTCTATTTGAACGTAGGGGCTTTTTTCTTTCATTTTTGAACTAATGGGAATTAATCATTCTTTTTCCTCATTCACCCAACATTTTTCTTTTAAAGCATCACTACCAACCTACTTCTACCCTTATCTTTTAGAACAAGAACTCGAACCAAGCTTTTAGCTAATACTCCCAAGACATTATGATCTACCCAATACCCAATATTCCATTCCTAAATACCCTTCTTATGAGCTAGATGGAAGTGTTCAATTGTTTCCCTCTTGAGTTTTTGCCGATCAATCACTAAAGAAAAAGAAACTCGCAAGTGTTTATGTAATTGGGTTTATATGGCAGAGAGGGTAATCATCCTAAAAATGAGAATGACCGGTTTAACCACAAGTGTTTCTGTTTTATGGTGACTAAACCGTTATAAAAATGATTAAGCCTTGAAACACATCAAGATATCCATTGAGCAAGCTAATTAGATGTTCAGGTTAAGTCCAAATAGTTATGAAGATAACCTAGAACTAGCAAGCTTCGATAATTTACCGATGAATTTTCAAATTTCAAGATTCAACGCAAGGACTTCAAGACTTTTCAAGATTACTAGAATGTTCAATCCTATCTATCACACTTTGGATGCTAATTCAAAAGGCTAGAGCTTAGGCTTTGCAAGGCATTATCATCATTGGTTTCTTATGCACATGATGCAACCTAAGATGATTCTAAAACTAAACTAGAATATGAACAAGATGAAGCTAAATGTATTTTTTTTTAATTTTTTTTTTCGATTTTTAGGGACTTTTATAAACCATAACTATTCACAATAAAAATGCATGATAAGATCAAAAATCGAACTAAGTTAGCTACAATACCTCCTCCCAAACTTAAATCACACGGTCCCTTATGTGATAAAGAATCCGAGAGAAGGACAAAAACAAAAACAAAAGCTAAAAATGAAATGAGAATGTATTTACAAAGGTGAAGAAACGGTACCTCAATCATCTTGGGTCGGGGAGTCGGACGGATCCTCTTCTAGTGAAAGGTTGGAGAGGTTGTCAGAGAAGGACTCTAGGTTCGTCATGTGTGAGACGATTTCTTGGTCGGTGGAGTAGTCGTGGTTGAAGATTATGTTCTCGCTTCTCTTGAGGGTTGTCCGTCTACTGTTTGAGAGCAAGATGATCCCTTTGGAGTCGCTTGTTTGCCGGAGTTGGTAGCAAAATCTATCGTCCGTTCTTCCCACTACGAATAGGTGATCCTTCAAGTATTCGTAGTCCATAAGCCTCGAGGTCCAAACATTCCTACCGAGATGGTTTTGAGTATGTAGAAGAATATATGTTATCCATCCACCAATCCTTAGCTGTCGCGCCATTGTTTCTCTCGACATCCAAAGTAGGCCTTGAAATTTCATCAATTGCTTGAGAAATAGCTTTAAGGGACAAAGGCTTCTTTGGAAGAGGTTGGGGAATAAGGACTTCTCTTGCATGACATTGCAAACATGTTGATCGATGCCTAAACGCAAAAAGGTCATCTCCTCCCCCAAGATTCGGCTTGTATCTCGCCTAGTGAAGAATGAGTTTGCGAAGATTTGTTGCACATATCGAACTGCCGGGTGGCGGATGAGTGAACTCTTGGTTATTCCGACCTTGAATGTCTTGGATCCTATGACGTTCCAAATAAGTGCAATCTCGTCCGAGGTGTCTTCGAATGTGTCCGGTCGATGCCTATTGGCATGTAAACCATAAAGAGCTTCCAATTCCCAGAAAGTGACCTTGTGAGTTCTCCTATTGAGATCTTTGAAAGTTATAAACCCTCCCTTTCTCGGATCGTATCTTCTTTCTTCAGAGTAGATTACCTCCAGCGAGGTTAGAAGTATGCTAGTTGGTTGTTGGTAGGCCACGAAGTCCATGTCAAGCACGCTCGGTATCCCCATGCACCCTAGTATGTTTTTGACTTGCTCGAGGATCCCGAGGTTTGCTAAAATCTCTTTGTCCGGGAATGTAGATTCCGTGAATACGGCTTGCATTAACGTTCAATATATGTCTTCGACCGAAGGTCTGCTTGAACTACTCGGTGCTTCTTGTGATATTTTGATTTCTACTAAAGAAAAGAGTGTAGCCAAAAACGGTTAAAAGTGCACCACGAGAACATAATTACACCAATCGCCATTCAAAGTATGCGCATTAGAGATTTTTCATTGAAGGTTTATCAAGATTCAAAAATTTCCGGTTCAACACATTCTCAACTTTGCGTTAATCATTGATTATATTATTGTCTCACAAAAAGATTGCATAACTTTTAGCAAATTCAAATTCATTGAATCGTCCAATTCTTTAAGCTCAAAGTTCATGATCAAATTGTGGAAATGATGAGAATTTACCAAAATTAGCACATAATCATAATTCAACTAGTTGTAAATTCCTTAATTCTATCATTCCCAAGCCTCAATCAATCACAAGCAATCAAATTCCCTCAAACGTAGTCTCAATTTGGCTCAAGAACCCTAATTCCCAATTTTTGCAAAATCATGAAATTGAAGCTCAATTAAACAAGAAAAAGGCAATGTGATTGATTCCCAATAAGTTTCTAAGCCTATTCAACAAGTTTCAATCCTAAAATCAAAGAAATTGCAATTTTCATTTTGGGTGAATAGTAATTTTTGAAAATTTTAGGGTTGAGATGTATACCTTAGCTTGAGTGAATTGGAATAGAGAAATAAGAGTGAAATGGGCAAGAGAAATCCGAATCTTTTCAAAAGAAAGCTTGAAAATCGGTTGAAAAATGAGTTGAAACCGAGAATTGTTTTGTTNAAAAAAAAAAGGGGGGGGGGGGGGAAATGAAGAAGGAGTGAAAGTCAAAAACAAATTTATAGAAAATTCGACCCATACCGGTTTATGCAAACTAGTACGTTAAACCGATATGCAGTTCTAAAGTCCATACCGGTTTGGACAAAACAGTACACCTTATCGATGTTTAGTCCCTGCCAGTTTTTATGCGGTCGTATCAGTCTGGCGTGACCGGTACATTAAACTGGTATGGCCAATTTTGTCGTGTACCGGTTTGTACAAAACGGTACACTAAATGATATAGCCTAAATTTTGTTATGAAACCTCCAAACCTGCATCAATCAATACCTAAACTTCTCCAAAGGTTAGTATACCCAAAAACATGTCTAAAGAAGTGCAAAAAATAAAATAAAAAGGATATATAAAAAAAGGATAACATGGGATTGCCTCTGAAGTGCGATTATTTAAAGTCACTAAGCTTGACTCGCCGCTCTTTTAGGCTTGTGGTGGTTCGGAAAGAGACATGAAATCTCTTTCCTTGACAATTTTGCTTGCCAAGTATCGCTTCACCCTCTGACCATTGACGGTAAACTCTCTTCCGTCTTTCACGAAGAGAAAAATTGCACCATATGGACGAATTTCCTTAATCGTGAAAGGGCCGACCATCTTGATTTTAGTTTTCCGGGAAAGAGTTTCAGCCTTGTATTGTATAGCAATACCAAATCACCAATTTCCAATTCTTTGGTGATGATTTTCTTGTCATGGAAAGCTTTTGTCCTCTCTTTATAGATAATAGCATTCTCATATGCTTCAAGCCTTATCTCATCTAACTCACCAAGTTGGATGTGAATTGGCATATGCAGATGCAGTATCCAGCAGAAAGGTCAGAAGTTTATCAATGTTTGAAGATGTTACCATGGATGGATTAAGATGAAATTTTGACACAAGATAGCCATGTGAGTTAGCCTTCCCTAATGTGAGATAGCACATCTGAAGAGATTGATCCCTCCCTAATGGGATCGATCGATCTCTGCACCCGAAAATCACTAAAATCTTCCAAAATTATAATTATGCTCTCAAGACTTTTCAAGATGTTTTCTTATTGGTTTTAGTTTAATTTCCTTATTTTTAGAACTATAAAAGCCCTAGGCTTAGGTTATTTTCATTATCGCTTATTTTATTTCCTTATTTTCACAGAGAGACTAATCCCATCCTTGTGTTTTCGAGAAGATTTATAAACTCTGTCTTTTATTTTTGTACAATTGGTTTTTGAATGTGTGTTCTTCTCTAATTATGATTTGTGTTTACTTTTCAATGTCTGAGTAGTTCACTAGTTAGGTTTTAGTGTTTCCCAGGGAAACCATGTTAATTGTTAGGATTTGATAGAATGGATTGGATTTGTTAGGTTATTAGTCTAAATTTGTTACTAATGCATGAATTAAAGTGGCCATTTAGTTCATTGATATAAGATTGATAAACACAAAATGATTTGGTTTAGAAGTTTGATCTAGTCTAGATGAATAAGTGTCTTTGCTTGCGGGAGTATTGTCTTAGGGGCTTATGAACATATCAAATTTGAATTAAAATGCATGTTTGAATCATCTAAATACGACAGGAGTTTGTCTTTAGTGATTAAACATAGGGATCTAATACTTCGGGAGAAGATTAGTCCATTGTTGTGTTTTGAGTTAAGAACTATTTTCAAAGAAACTCCTGCATGTTAACCTTGACTTTTAACTGGAATACCTGTGGAATTCCCTATTGCCTAGCGCTTTCGTTATTTGCTTTACAACCGTTTTTACTTTATCGTTATTGCCATATTCTAATCACAACCACTATTTTATCTGTTCTTAGCTTAATTCAATTTTAAACTGAGAGTCGTACATTCTTGGTCTCTGTGGATTCGATCCCTCATATACTACTATGTTTGTTGTGCACTTTCAATGAATATATTTGGGTTAAAACATGAGTGTATCAGTAGCACGGTCCAAGATGACCACATCTAAACGGCAAGGCGGTATAGGCTTTAGAGACCTTTACACTTTCAATACCACTTTTCTTGGAAAACAAGGATGGAGAAAATTCCATAACCCCAACTCATTACTTACCCGTCTCTTAGAACACAAGTATTTCCATTCCAAATCACTACTAAGTGCCACCCTCCCTTCCCCACAAAGTTTTGGATGGCACCCTATATTCCATAGTCTGCAAAGCATCAAACCAGATTTTACTCATATCATTGGTAATGGCTCAACAATACGAGCCTTTTAAGATTAATAATTACCACCATTACAACCTGGATCCTATGCATCTCACCAAACACCGCGTTTAAATGAGCCTACTACTTTGTGTCCACAGAAAATGACGGTCAATTTTTTCATTGATAGCCACATATATCAATGGGATTTGAACAAAATACATCACTATATCAACCCACATGACCATCCTTGTATCTTATCAATTCGTCCCGCTACCTCCAATTCCACTCACTTAATCTCATGGAACTACTAATCGATTGGTACCTATACCGCTCGTTCAGGCTATCATTTCTTCCTGTCAACTTAGCGATCTGAACATCACCAGCAAAGCCAACAAACAGTTACTTCTGCCTCAAGAATCTGGACATGGGACATACCTCCAAAAATCACACACTTTTGGTGGAGAGTTTACCATAATGGTTTACCTACCTTCACTAACTTAATACGCAAGTTTATCAATCTCAATCCCACATGTCTTCTTTGCGGCGAAGAGGAAGAAACTATTCATCACATCTTATTTACATGTCGTATTAGCAAAGTAGTTTGGGAGTTGTCCCCTCTAAACTCCTCACCAATATTTGCCGAAGAAACATATGCGCATAATCCCCACACTACTCTGACTCACTTGCTCACAGTTAATTACAACCGGGTGGTTTTCATCAACTCTTTATCCTGGGGATTATGGAAATCCCGTAATGATATGTGCTTCAATAACCATCGTTGGCCAATACTTCTTATTATTCATAAAGCTATGCAGGATACAAAACTGTGGATCACCATTACCACTGTTACTCCAAACACCACCACTGCAACACCCACAACCAACAACACGCATCACAACCCAAACAATCCACACGATTCTCCCCTTTCCACCAATGCTTTCCATTGTAAAGTGGATGGTTCTTGGATCTCACCAACTAACCCTTGTGACATAGCGTTGGCATTATTTAACTCTGGAAGTCCATCACCCACTTGTATAGGTTTTTCAGCAATCACGGCTCGACCGACACCGAAGAGAGTGGAGACAAAATCTCTTCTTCGGACCGTCACTCAAATGAATATGCTTGGGTATGGGCATTCAGAATTCTACACTGATTGCAATACCTTGGTCAACGTTGTCAACACTACGGAAATTGTCCTCAAATACAACTCCTTGCTTTCATATGCTCTTGCCTCATAATGCCAAGACATTCTAGTTCAATCTCCTTCCACTAAAATCTATTCTATTTCTCGTTGTAACAATACTCTAGCAGACATTTACGCTAAATTTGGTCATACCACCTCCTCGAACCACAGGGTTCGATGCCTTGTATCATAAGCAAATCATATTAATAATAAATCCAGTTGACAAAAAAAAAGGTGCTGGATGCATAGGCTAATTTGAATAAAGGACGATCTTCGAAAATCGTCTCACGCATACAAACACCTAATTTAGTCAAGTCGAGCTCATCTTAGCTCCAACATTTTTGCTAAGTCTACAGAATCAAAGACATGTGTAAGCTTCATAATTATTGTCTAGATAACACTTGGTGAGTGATTGTTTGTATTGGATTTCACCCCCCAAGTGTGAACTACGAGTTTGTCCATATTCTTTTATGATTGTACCATGAAAAATTCGTTAATTTACAAAGACTTGTCATCACGCGAGACCTATAAAGAGTCACTTTGTTGATTGTCAAAGGACCATTGTCCGGTCCTCATTCACCACTCCATTATTAATTTGGTTTAAGTTAATTAGTGTAGTATTAACTTTGATTATCTGTAATTTTGTTAAATCTTTATTTGTCATTAACTGCTTAGGTGTTTTTTCATTCCTAGTTGGAATATATGATCTAGGGATTGTTATCTCTAACATGAGATTTATTCTCCTCATAGCAGAAGCAGTTTCTTTACCTATTGTTGAGGTAAACTATCATTTATGGATTTCTTTATTTCCCTTGGTAGGATTGTACTTTAACTTACCCGATAGTGATTTTTTTCTCTCATTTAATATTTAATAGTTGTTGGAAATAAAACTTTATTCACTACACTTTTTTCTTATGAATTATTTGTTCATATCAAATTATTTATTTCTTTTATTGAAGAACTGAGACTATTCATATAAACATTCACTCAATTTATGATGAATCGATGTTATTCACTACGCGCGAAATTAAGAAATTTAGATAATACATATTTTTATGATATTATTCTCATATCTCATTATTTTTAATAGTCAAAACATATACTAGATGATTTTTACAACTACAATTTTGTAATATCAAACTAAACAAAAATCATATTCTTATATGTTTTTTTTGTCAACCATATTCTTATATGTTTAAAATCATGCAATACAATAGCATCATATATATACATAT
>OVBE01006973.1:0-19075 GCA_900406425.1 Iberis pinnata | reverse complement strand
AAACCGTTACCTAAATTATTCTAAGAACTTTATGGACACCTTAGTAACGTTAACCCTACTCGGACCTTCCAATTGCCTAACACTCTTCAAAATGCTGCCAACTCGACGTACCCAGAAACATAAACATAATGAACATCTTTTTAAACGAAGCTTACTAACCAATATACTTTTAAAATTCCGAAATTAATTTTTATTTTTCCCGCTGTCCACGTAACAGGCAGTACTATGTCCACAACCTCCCATGTGCCTATTAACAACAAAATACACAAATTTATGCCATAAATGTACCTTCTCTTTCACCTAACATCGGTACATCGTCGCTGGTAACTCCCATTAATAGCCACCAGCTGAAGGTTTCGTTGAAGATATTTACACCTTTTAACATTATTTAATTAAATCAAAATTACTCCATCTAACCGTCATTAAGTGCCTCATTTAATGCTATGTCTAACTTTACTTTATGGCGCCAAAAACGTTTTCTCCTAAGCATCTCATCAAGGGCAAAAACGTCTTTCTCATCCTACCAAAAGTGCACTGATGGCGAAGATTTTGTCCACTGTTCAAAATTATGGTATTTTTGATAACATTTTCAATTATTATGGTATTTACCATAAATCTCCCTTAGAAAAATCTCGAAAACTGCATTCTCTTTATCTTTACGTTTCTCTCGTTTCTCTCTCTTATAACTTTCCACCGTACTCTCTTCTTTTTTATTTCGCCGGCGACCGGCCTTTGGTCGGCGTCGTGCATATAAATAGTTTTCGGCTTCTTTTTTTGTTCACCGTCGATTTTGTTCAAAGTCGAACCCAACCGGTTTTCGTCCGAGTTCCTTGCCACCTAGCTTCTCCTCTTTCTCTATTGGACCGGTTTAGTACTTCCATATGGCTTTTGCTTTCCGATGGGGATCCTTCTAGGTGGAGATTCAACACTATGGATGCATGCATGCTCCGTTTTAGGTGTTTTGTCACTTGATCTTGATGGATTTATGAAGGAAGAATCTGGATTGTTTGGATCTTTCATCGAAGGCTCCTTGTTTTGAACTGCTGGTGTATTTGTGGTTGCTGGCCGGGATTGGGTATATGATTTGTAATTGAAGTTGACGATTGGTGTGCTTCATCTTGCAATCCCTTCGGAACTGTTCTGATCTATCTCCGCCAAGACATTGGTGGATTCTCGGTGGATGCTTTGCTTTTTGAAACTACGACAGTGTAGTGACAAGAAGCAGGATGATGGTGATGGTTCACGGCGAGCTCATAGTTGTATCGTTTCAAGGCTGACAGTGACATCTTTTGTTCTTTTTTGTCAAAGCCTAGGGGTTTTAATGAAACAAGTTGAACGAGTTTTAGTGAAACAAAAAACCTAGAGAGAAAAAGAGGAGGAGACGAATTGTTCGTCGTGAAAACTCTTTAGAGATTTGATCTCGTAAGGTACTAGCATACCGTCTTCGATCCAGTTTGTGTGCGTGTGGATACCGGTAGAGGCACGACACTTGGAGTGCTCAAAAACCTCGACCAGTTTCGTTAACCTTTCCGCTGCGTAATTACCAGGTATATTCTATACCTTAAGTTTTAGGTCTAATTCATTATTTGCACGAATCCTGAGAATATAAATTCGTAATTAATATTTATAAAGAGTTATAAATCGGTATGAATTCCAACACGGTCTTCTGAATGCGCGATCGATCTCTTGTTCCAGATTTTTCCACAAGAAAATGCCCGATCGAGCACTTAAGTGCTCGATCATGCAATATTTTAGTGAAGTGCTTGATCGATCTGCAGACTGCACGATCGATCTCCTTGTTCTGGAAATTGACCAATTCTTCTTATTTGCTCTGAAATGCATCATTTTGTTCTAAAATGACCCGAACACTTAGAAACCTGAAAATATACCAATTTGCAAGGAAAACGCTCGAAATAATACAAAATAGCAGACATAAATGCCTACTATTATGCATCAAAACCGAGTAATATCACCTGACAACGGTCCCCAAATTACATCATATAGGTTCAAGGATTTATGCGAAAGTGTGAGGATACATCTCACCTACTCAAACATGTATTACCCACAAGCTAACGACCACGTAGAGGCCGCAAACAAAAAAATATTGGACGGGCTACAAAAGAGACTAGATGCCAAAAAGGAAGGTGGGCTGAGGAATTAGAAGGAGTACTTTGGTCATATCGAACAACACCCAGGAGAAGGAACAATGACTCCCCATTCGCCCTAGTGTACGGCACCGAGGCAGTTATACCATTTGACGAGCCTGAGAAGGAAGCTGGAAACCCAAAATACAGACCAAAACGACCAGATACTCAAAGATATAGCCGACACCATTGACGAAAGGAGGGACCAGGCGACCATAAGACTACAAAATTATCAGAACGCCGCAACACGTTCCTAATAACAAAAAAACTAAACAACGAATATTTACCGAATGGGAGCTAGTGTTGCGCAAATTTTTTTCCTGCAAGGGCAAAGAAGAATGCAGGAAAATTAGGAATCATATAGGAAGGACCATACAAAATCAAAACAGTTAAACCGGGAGTATATGAATCGGAAGACGTAGGGGAACGAGGAAAGACACCCATGGAATGCTCAACACTTAAAAAAATTATACTGTTAAGAACAAGCAACTTATTTTTCATCGCAATTTTTTTTTACGCTATTTCTATATCTAATTCAATGAACTACGAACACGGCTTGATCCCCATTCCAGGGGTACGTAGGCAACTCTGTTTAGGAAGTTCAACTATTTTTATGAATAAAATTATAATATCCATTGTTTCCTTCCTTCTAAATTTTTTTTGAAAACTGGGGGAGACGTATTCGTTCTTTACTCCTTGACCCAGCCCGCCCTATCCTTCCTTCTAAATTTTCTCTAAAAATGGGGGAGATGTATTTGTTCTTCACTCCTTGACCCAACCAGCCCTATCATTCCTTCTAATTTTTTCTAGANTGGGGGGGGGGGGAGACGTACTCGTTCTTCACACCCTGACCCAGCCCCAGCTCGCCCTATCCTTCCTTCTAAATATTTCTCAAAAAATGGAGGAGACGTAATCGTCCTTTAATTTTTACCCAACTCACACCATCTTTTCCTCCGGCTTTTTCATGCACAATCGGGGAGAACTACCCGACCTTTAACATACAACTCCATAACTAGGGGATACTCACAAACTAATCAGCTAAGATATGAGAGAAAGGATATCTACCCAACACCATTATCCGGAATTCGGAACACCTGGGTGCTCCCAACATTAATTCATCATCCACTACGCTTTCAATCACTTCCACCTGATTCTCTACCAATATCCAATTGGAAGCGAGGGGAGAATACCATACCATACCTAACATATCTAACAAATTGGTAAGATCATCCAAACCTCATTTGTTTCTTTTTCCAAAATTTAACGTTTAGAACGTAAATAACTATCCACTCATATCACATTGTGTGATATGGCCAGTCATACAATATATCGCATACCCCCCCCCTCCAATAGTATTAGCTTGAGAAACCCTCATCAATGTATGAGCGCTAAAGTCGAGCCCCATCTCGCAACAATGCATTGAAATGATCACAAACGTTCTTAACAATTGAAATATTCGTTTCCTCATAACATTCGGTCTCTCGAATAAGTATGCCAATGTATAACAACAAATGTAATAGTAAAACTCCCAATCATCACTGTGTATTCGGGGACAATACCATTCAGTCTAAATGATACCTACATAAACTCAAAACTAAGCCAACACGAACAATGCATTTACAAACACAAACAATGCATTTCAAAATCAACCAAATCAAAAGGAAGAGCAAACCATATAAGCAAAAAACATAAATCCAAAGATTATACTACTGAATAAACATAAGTTCGGATAAAAGCCTCCCCAGGCGGTCAAGTTCAAAATAAATAAAAAAGATTGGGTAAAAGCTTCCCCAAGAGGCCATGTTCGGAATTAAACAAACTAAAAGCAAAATAAAAGGTGCATGAAAGGAGGAAGCCGTGAACAATCACTCCGCCACATCTAGATTGTCATTCCCACCCTTGGGGGCTTCTTTCCTCGCCATGATCGCGACCTCTCCTATGCGAACCACAACCTAAACCGCCTTGTCTAGCACTCCTCCTGCGTTTGGGTCGACCTCCTCAGCGGAAATATTTTCTGTGGTCTCTTCAGCTAGGGCCACGTTCTTCTCAGTCTCAACGACAGACTCCTCAGCTGCATCAAAAGTTGGAAGGTTAGTACCATAAGGGTTGATTACATCGATCAGACTTGGCTCAGAAAATTCACCAGGTTGGTCACTTAGGTCGGACCAGCTCGGTGATGCTACCCAATCTTTTTCAACTTCCACCTCCTTGAAATCAAGCATCCTCAACTCCTTAGAAAAAACCACCTGATCCGTCTCAAGGTCCTTCTTATCAGATTCTAGCGTGGATTACCCTCAGAACAAGCTGTTAATCAGCTCCAAGTTCCCTTTGATTTGTTTAACCTGCACCAGCTTTTCTTGATACACCCGTTCACTAACAACCTACCCCTTCACCCAGTCCATCCTCCTCGCAAACCTTTCGTTTAACTCATTCTATTTATTTTCCCCTTCTGTACTATATGTTTTTCCATCTCCGAAAAAATTACGTCTAGTTGTTTAGCTAGTTTTCCCACCTCATCCTGCAACTTATGCTTGGTCCTGTCATGATGAATACCTCCTTGCTCATCCGCTCAACATCTTTCTTTCTCAAATCCTCGAGCTCTACGACTTTGCCCCTCAACCTGCTATTGTCCTCGGTCAACATTTCCACCCTGCCCACATCACCTTTTAGCTCAGCAATAGCTTTGTCGATACGAGCTGTGGCATTGGCAATCAGCTCCACACCTGAGTTCTTTTTCGCCTTCTGGAGCTCCTCTTTCAGAACTCCCACCAGAAGGTTAGCTAAATCCGCAGTATGCACATACCAAAATTCTCACATTAAACCCTAAATAGATTCCACCACCATCTGGGCAACATATATATATTCGTACCTCAATGTGGGACTGAGCCCACTCAGCATATTCTCGCTGCATCGAGAGTGACCGATGATCATACACCTTGGGTCCATCCAAATATAGTTTAGAAATTAACTCAGCATAGAGATCCCCATCTTCTAAAATGGAGGACTGGTGCGGCCGGGTAAAACTAAAAGATAATCCACCAAAGTCATGAGCCCCGACAGGTGATGACTCCTGAATCTGAGGTTTCTTTTCCACTGGAGCATTTAGGTAGCAGGAGCTATGACCAATCAGAGGAGGATGAGGAGAATTTTCCCCAGAAATCATAGCTTTTCCCTAGTGAGAATCACCATGCGACGAGTCATAGACCTCAATCATATTTACATCCATCTGAACGTGATCCCTTGTCGTTTGAACTTCCTGTATAGCACATGGGTTCACTGAGAAAGATGTACCCTGGGAAAATTTCCTTTTGCGTGCTTTACGATAGGGTTTCAAATTCTTCACTATAACATATGGACACATAGATGGAGTGTCTGCAAGTAGCTACTCAACAAATCGTATAATTTCAAGCAAAGGAAATAATCCAGCTCGGAAACTTACTTGAAGACAACTCAGAAAGTGAAGCTAACGGGGGCCAACTACGAGAAACTCTCTCTCCATCAAAGGTACTCCAATTGTTCAGCCTATTGTTTTCTAAGAGATTCCGATTATTCAAGTACTCTGGAGAAGGATCCTCAACCTAGACCAAATGCGGGACTGAAAGAAAACTAAAAACCAAAAATTAATTATACCAATAAATCAATAGACGTAGTAAAATGGAGCAAACATTGAAGTAGTGGTTCAACATCAGCCCTAAAAAAAGAAACGGGTCAGAGTTTTAAGGTGATACACACCAATTTCTTTAGTCCCCCGAGTTTGCAAATCGCCAGAAGCTTTCGTCCGGAAAGACAGGTGATTGACTTCCAAGAAAAAATAGAATCGATCCCAATCAGTTTCGTCCTTGGGAATTTTCCCAGTTGTAAACCCATGGTTAGGTTTATTCTCGAGATACAACAGACCCCCTTCAGACCTCTCTTGATGTGTGTGACCTCTTAAAGCATGTCACAGCCCAGCTCGAACCCAATCTCATATGCTTGAATCCTCATGAAGATTGCATGCCGAACTCCTTTTGGCATCAACTAGCTCAGAGTCATTCCTAGACGGCGCATATATTGGACTAGCAGTTCAAGAATTGGGAAACGAAACCCACATGTTTAAATAAAATCTCATAGACTATAATGAATCTAGGCGGAGGAGAATCTGGGAAATGCCCTGGTTCGAGAATGAGAAACCTGATTCAGACTGGAAATCAAACTATTCCCAAATCACTGCCACTGAAGTAGCAGTTGACAGAGAATCAGAGAAAGCCATAATTTATGGAGCAACAACCGCCCTTGATCTCTTGTTGGAGACCGCATGAGTCCCGATGCTGGCGCTGGTCGCGGTGCATGATGAAGAGCTTTGGCTCCGTGAACAAAGCGTAAGGTGATTTACCATAGTTGGAAGATCCGAAAGAAAGAAAAATTAAAGAACAAGAGAAGGTGATGGAGAGAATCACAGAAAATCAAAGGAAATCCAAAGGGGTAAAGACAAAAATTTGAGACAGGAATCGTAAACCCTAACAAGAATTAAAAGAAATAAGAAGCAAAATAACTTTACCTTGTCGCATGAAGGAGAGAGAGAAGACGGTTGAAAATGAAGTAAGTGATGACGGTTTCAAGCACTTGAGGAGAGAGGAAAAATAATGATTATTTCCTTGAGAATGATGAACCGCCTCTTGTAGGTACGCTGATGTTTTTGAATTTCGAATTCGGAGTGATGGCCGCATGGAAAAAGGGATAACCGCCGGGAATGTTGGGATTTCCTTCTATCAAGTCTGAAACAAATTAAATCAAATCCAAACATCCAAATCAAAAACAAACCGCTAAATCGTCAAGGGCAACCAAATTTAAACTAACTGGAACAAATGATCTATCTTCACAACAACGAGTATATCAGTTATCCGACTAAGGAAGAATCATTATAACTCAAAATCCTCCTGGTTATCTACCACCTGAGTCCTTGAAGGTCACCCAACTCGCCAAACTCGTTGGAAAACCTAGGGGCTAAGCTGTTGGTGTCGAAACTCCCTTAGTAAGATTTTGTCTGAGCTTGTGGAGCAACTTTATGTGGTTGAGCATGTATGAGTTCCAGAAATATTTATCGAGAGAGTCTTCGCACCTTAGTATAATGAGAGAGCAACGTAGTACCCAGCACGTAGCCAAACCCATATCGGTATGGACACAAGCCAAACGAGCGAAGACCAAGTCAAAATGATTCTGAATTTCTAGGGATACGCCGAGATAGCAGGAGCAGAGAGGCGAGATCACAGTGTGAAGATCAAAACAGATTCAGTTAGGTCCAGAGACGACTTGAGATGTATAAATAGAGAGAAAAACAGAACGAGCAGGATCTTTTGGCCAATTCTCTAATATTATTCACGTAATTTGTAATACAAATTCTTAGAGCATTCTCGATAATCAATCAATAGAAATCTCTCTTATATCAATTTAAGTTGTGTGTTGTGAATTTTATTCTTATTAAAACGAAAATCATGAACTCCTTATTGTGATTGAATTAACAAATTAGTTTTGTGGATCTCAACGTCCACAAGTATAAGCCACACCAACTATCATGGCTGGATCATTCCCATCATTAGAATTCATCAGGATAACTCTTCCACAATATTCCTCCTCTTTTAAATAATCTTTTCGAGTTTATTTTCAATCATAAAACATCAATACTCTATTTGATGATTCGGAAATCACAATCTAGCTTGAGATTTCTGTTTTAAAATGCACCTCCTCTAAGAATTTGGCATAGTCACTGAGAAAAATTTCGCTTGTAAGATTTACTTCGATCATCTTGAGAGTGAGTGTGAGAGGGAGAGTACCATAAGAACATCTACTAAAAGTTCTATTCTACAAAGGGCTACTCCTCTTATAATTTATTTTAATTTATTTATTGCACATTGTAGTTAAAAAGCCCTTATTAAAAATTTCTATTGGAGGTGGTTTTATTAGTTTAACCAATAGAAAGAGATGGTAGATATTGTTCCATCATTTGTATGAAGTTTGTTGTTCTTTACCATTCTTGCAAGTTGAACTCAAAACACAAGTAAATAAAAGAAGACTGATGTTTTCATTTTTGTATTTCGAGAAGGCGATATCTTACTTAGTATAAGAACCATTTCAAAGAAATTTGTGCCAGTAAAGGAGACTTCTTTTTCTCAAAATAAATCCATCAGGAAAATGATATTTGACGGTTAATATTCCTTGTTGAAAATTCTTATCAAACCCGAACATGCAATAATCTTGCTTTATTTCATTTGCTCACAATTCCAGGAAGAGTTTCCAAGCCTTGCCCCACTTTTCTATCCACAAACCTATTTCAAAAGAATTTAGATCCATGGAAAACATTTTGATAACATTTTCAAGATGGTATATACATTAAATAATGTAAACACTTCTCAATTACATAAGGTTTGCACCCACCCATTTTCATCTAGTTGAATATGGATTATGCATTAGTAACTTAACCCTAAAAAAGTACCACAAATAAAGTGGCAATTAAATTAAACAAAAATTAGAATTTCTTCCAGACACACGTCTTCCTCTCAACGCAGATTCTAAGAACTTGTCTATTTGTTGTAAGCACATAAAAAAATTCAAGGTAGTTTGGCATTCTACATGAACTACTAAGAAGGATAATTATTAAAATATTAATGATATATTATATGAAAGTTCCTCAATGTTGACATAAATCCCTAAATCTAATCACAAAGACATAAAACAATTTAGGATAGTTTGACATCTAGCATATGCTCGTTCAGTTTTGACCTTTAGAGCAACATCCTAAAAAAAGAAGCTTAAAATAATAGAGAAATACTCAAATTGCTTCTTCAAGTTGTTTGTTTGAGGAGTAGTAGCCTTTCAACCACCATATCACTTGTTAAAATCTTCCTTAACCCATTTTACGAAGACCATTGGAATTTGTCTTCCAGCAAAATCTACCGCAACAACACAATACAACAACAAAAACAAGCTGTTGATTTTTAATTAGTGTCATTCTAGAAACTACAAGCATATAAGCCAAGCAAGTGGAGAATACAAATTCATAGATCAAGAACCAGTTTTGTACAACACATCTACTTCAAGAAACCACTTTCGTGAAGGAGGGTCACCATCTTTTTGTTATTGTTGTTTGAGAGTACGAGATTTTTTTGTGTGCTCATTGTTGCCTTATTCTTCAAAAAGTCAGAGTTTTTCTCAACTTATCGTTCGAGAATATCTTACCTACTGGTAAAAAAATCTCCTTTGCGGTGGCGTCAATTTGGTTTTTATTTTGTTTTCTGTGGGTGTCCATTATAGCTTCAAACTTGATATCAAACAAGTAAACAACGACCTGAGGAATCGGCAGGAGTTGCTTGTGGTACGTAGTCATATCTACCATTTTGGCTTTAATCAAACCCTATAGAGAAAAGAGAGCAAATAAAACCAACATCAGCAATGGTCATGAAGAAGTTTCTTACCTTAGCTCGCCAGTCGTGAAGGCATTTGTCTTTGAATAAAGCGACGCGATCTTTTTTTCGTTTTAAACTATCGATTCTCTGTCTTCTACATCTCCGACGATTCCNGTTAAGACACTGTGAAAATCCATATCAGGCATCTCTGAAATCCGAAAAAGAAAAATCAAGAGAGAAACTCGCGCGTTCACAACTCCGTTTCTCATTCTCCTCTACAAAGCTTCATATCTATAGACCGTCAAATTAGAGACACTATCCTATCCCGAAGAAAACGAAACAAGGAAGGAAACTTAATGCAACAATGGCTACCTAGAGATTATGGCTAGCTAGAGAGTGATCACCAATGAAGACACTGCCCTTATCAAATCTTCAGACTTTCCTAAGTTTTTTCTTTTGTCTTAGGAGACTCTGCCTTTATTATTCTTTTGTAAACTTCTACAAACTCTTATCATTTTAAATGAAATTTCACATTCATACAAAAAAAAAAAAAAATCAAGAACATATGCTAAACTATCTTTGATCATAGATTTGCATGGAAGTTGAAGAGACGAAAAAAAAAATTAGAGGGACATGTGACACTCTCAGATGTTGATGTATCAAGTTGCTGTGGAGGATCTACCTCCTTAATATATATGATTTTTTTTCCAATAATAAATACCCAAGAAGATGGAAATAACAATTATAGTTTGAACGTGAGTAATTCTTTAAAATATCATCAAAAGAACTTAAAATTCTAAAAATACTACACACTCTTAAAAGTTTTATAAATACCACACACTCTCCAATGTTCCAAAAATACTACAAAAATGAAAATGAAATTTTAAGGGTTTAAAATTTAAAATTTTAGGTTTTAGTTCAATAAATAGAGTTTAGGGTTTAGTTTTGAAGGGGATAGGGTTTGGTTTTGGGTTATAGGATTCAAATTATAAATGTTAAAGCTATTTCAAATTTGTAATATTTTTAGAAAAAAAAACATTTGTATAGTATTTTCAAAATAATTGGTGGTATTTTTAAAATTTTTGTGAGTGTATGATATTTTTGAAATAATACTAATTTTTGTGCTATTTTTGAGAAATTTCTTTTAATTGTTAAAATATATATTTATCAAATACTTAGATAACTAATTATATATAGCAAATTGTAATAGAAAAATTCTAGAAACACGCTTCACATATATGATTTGTAAACTTTTGTACAAAAATTATTTTTGTATACTAATATTTTTAGAATAATTAAAAATATATGGTATTTTTGAAATATAAAATTATTTTTGTGTTAATTTATATATTTTTCTAATTTTTTATTAAAAGAATTTACAATTGGGAGAAATATTTTAGAGCATGTATAATGGTAGAAGTATCTACAATTTCTTTTATTAATATTTTAATCAAAAAATTTAGAGTTAAAAGAAAAAAAAGAAAAGAAGAAAAAAAATCTCTCTAATGATATGCCACCTGTCGTATATAAGCTGGTTTCAAAAGTTATGAATAAAGAAACGTATCTGCACTTTCAATTATTTTTTATTATTATTTTTGGTTTAAGAAACGCCCAATTAGTGGCCTTGTACCTGCTCTTAGGTGGCTTCTTCTGGCAATCACTACGTGCAATTTTTGTTAATACTTTTTTAAGGTATCGTACTACCGTCTGTGTAATCGGCGAGACGATTTTTTGAGCAAAGTTGAGATTTTTTTTACTCAAATGATTGGATGAAAAAAAGCCGACAACTTTAGGTCTTCCGATTAAAAGACTTTGAGGTCTTCCTTGGGAGATTTTAGTAGGTAGATCCAATCTCAAAGGTAGAGATGAGTGTGAATAGAATCAAGGATTTAGGGTTTCCATTAATGAATCTCGTTAAGCTTAGAGGAACACCGATTTTGCAGCAATTGATTTTAGAAGAAAGGCTTCTTAGATCTTCCTCTGATAATTGGTGTCTTATTAACGATGGAACCAATGTTCCGACCATTGTCATGGGAATGTCTGGGTATTAAGCTATTTCTTGGTTCAACTCTTACATTTTGGCTATTAAAAATCTGATCTTTGAGAATATTAAGTTATTTGTTTTGTTTACATAGGAAGCCTTGTGAACTTCTTGAGCTTGGATCTGTTATGAAAGATCGAATACCGGTTATCAAGAGATTCACAGGAGGAGGAACTGTGATTGTTGATGAAAACACCGTTTTTGTGAGCATGATTTGCAATAGAGATGATTTGCCAAATGTTCAGCCTTATCCACGTTCTGTAATGGCTTGGAGCGGTTCGTTGTATAGTGATGTGTTTAATGGCATTAGCGATTTTCAACTTCGTGAGAATGGTTTGTTTGCATGAAACTTGATGATGTTCTTTCTCGTTTGTTGCTTCCTCTGTTGAAGTGACACATTGAAAGTTAATGGATTTTTCAGATTATGTTTTTGGTGACCGTAAATTTGGTGGAAATGCTCAATCAATAACAAGAAATAGATGGATTCACCATACATCATTTCTATGGGATTACAGTGAAAATAACATGGCTTACCTTAAGCATCCTTCAAGAGTACCTCAGTATAGACTGGTAAGATTCTCCATTTGGTGCAATATAGTTATCGAATCACGCAGATTTTGTATATCTAGTTTCATTTTTGAGTAATTGCAGGAAAGAGATCACACAGATTTTGTTTGCAAAATGAAGGAATATATCGACAGATCGGTGTTTATAGAGAATACCATTAAGGCAGTGGGATCCCAATTTGCATTGAAAGAACTGAGCTTGGAAGAGATTGATGATTCCATTAGAGAGCATATAGAAAGCACAAGACTCCTCACAATGGATGAACTCAAAGAGGCAAATACAATTCAAAGTGAGAGTATTGCTCAAGCTCTTTGAGCTTTTTTATCATTAGACTCTTGATTCTTTAGCTTTATGCGTACTTCTTAGAATCCATTTTTACATTGGAGTTTAGAAATTCTTGTGATAAAAGTGTACTGGTGATATATACTGTAGACCAAATTGTTGTAAATATGCAACCTTGTTATGTTAAAGTTTCACAGAGTCATCATTAGGAATTTAAGGTTACAATTAGGAAAGTTAAGACTTTCATAATTTTCTTCAAGAGATTCCTACCCCAAGAAAATCAATAAATCTTGGGGGTATAGTGGTCTCAAAATATTTGGCCACCGTTGTATTTCCTGCTCCTGATGATGACAGTGATGATGATGATAATGATGATGATGGTGCTAAGGAATCTGCAGGGAAGGTAGAGAACAGATGATGATGACTCGAGTATTGCATTGGCATGCGTGAAGAATAATACTCTTCATGCTGGACTTTGAGGTTAGAAGTTTCCTCTTTTAGCATCTCCCAGCTGTACTTCTTCAACTCTCTACTTTCCTCACTTACACTACCTGCAACCCACACAATCCAAAACACATAATAACTCAGTTTTCTGCAACACATCAGTTGAAACCCTCCTATTGAATCAGATATGCTAATTCAAAGTAATAGAAAAGTTTATGGACACAAACCAGGGAAGAGATTGAATGTTTGTATATTCTCTTCATTAGTGAAAGTTCTGTTTCTCTCAGCTTCTGTATTGTTATTTGCAGTTAGTTTATGAGGAGATGAAGTGTCTGTATTCCTTGTGTAAGAAATTGATTGTTTCCTCAACTTTCTTGCCATGAGAACATGCCAATGATTCTTCACTGCATTATCTGTTCTTCCATGGAAAAGCTTAGCAATCAAAGACCATTTGTTACCAAGTTCCCTGTGAGCTGCAAGTAGCTTCTCTTCTTCTTCATCACTGAAAGCTCTCTTGTTAATCCTTGGATCTAGCTGGTTAAACCACCTCAGTCTGCAACTCTTACCTTCAATACACAAAAAACACAAGAAAGGATTCAACTTTCTTGTTAGAGTAACCAAAGGAAAAAAAGAAACACCTTCTTACCTGTTCTTCCTTGCATCTTCTCTGCAATGCAATTCCAGTTTTGAGGACCGAAAACCGCCACAAGCTCTCTGAGTTTGAAATCCTCTGAAGGTTTCCAATGACCTCTACTACAAACCCTAAACAGATTCTTCTTCTTCATATTCTCTTGATGCATCTTTCCTTTATCACAAACCTCTCTTAAAAATGCATTGTCACAAGGGTAATTTTGGAAACATGAGAAATCCATCTGACTTCACTTCATGTTTGTTTTCTACAAAACCATGTTCCATTTATACAGAAACAAACACACACACGCACACATACATATACATACATACATAGATGTGTGTTGGTTGTGATATTCGATGATGGGGTTCTGAGTAAAAAAATGTTTGGTTTCTAAAAAAGGAAACCTGAGGAGAGAAATAAGAAGAGAGATTGAAACGGAAAAAGAAAGAGAAAGAAAAAGCCACACACGCACACACATCTTTCATGGTTGCTCTGTTAAGAACAGTTTCAGTTCTCTGACAAAGTTTTTTGACTTGTTCCTATATTTATTATTCTTCCATACATTTTCCCCCACGCTTTTACATATATCTTCTTAAAGCTATTTACTATATTGTATTTTTCATGTTTTCATTTAGCTTTCACTTTATAATATTATAGTGAAACTTTTGACTAAATTTGTTTTGTGATTAATTTATCCGAACTCCCTAGTCTATCCATAAAATTTATGTTACAAAAAAATTCGATCAAGAAGAGAAATTTTCTTTATAAAATAAAAATAAAATTAAGAGATTCTCGTTGAACAAACTAGGAAATCCATTTTTTTTTTACTACAAATGCGTTAAATGAGTGAAGTTGATAATAAATGAAAAGAAATATAAGCGAAAAATCCAAAAATATAGAGTTAATTAGAAAAATCTGGTCACTGCTTCGATAAGTGAATCATAATTACGAGTTGTGCGTTACTAAATTTCGAGTTAGACACAAAGTAACGAAGATGATAATAAATGAAAAGAAAAGTGAGCGAAAAATCCAAAAAATATAGAGTTAATTAGAGAAATCTGGTCACTGCTTCGATAAATGGATCATAATTATGATTTGTGCGTTACTAAATTTCGAATTCGACACAAAGTAATGAAGATGTACACAAATGAAAAGAAAGATGAACGAAAAATCCAAAAATATAGAGTTAATTAAAAAAATCTGGTCACAACTTTGATAACTGAATCATAAATACGAGTTGCGCGTTACTAGATTTCGAATTCGACACAAAGTCCATAACAATGAAGATGATAATAAATGAAAAGAAAGATGAACGAAAAATCCAAAAATATAAAGTTAATTGGAGAAATCTGGTCACTACTTCGATAACTGAATCATAATCATGCGTTACTAAATTTCAAATTCGACACAACTTACTTAATAAATTCTTACTAATTTGTTTTGTATTTTCTAAAACCTCTACCATAATATGTTAGTGATAACTGATAACAGAATTAGCACTATGCTACTCTTTTTTTTTTTCTTAGTAATTTATATGATAAAAGAGTTGTTGAAGGATAAGTTCATAATAAAATATGACAATTTGAATAATTATGTCATAATTCTGAAACTATGACCGTTATATAGAGCAGATTAATCAGATTAGTGGTTTATGACAAAAAAAAAATCAGAATAATGGATAATAAATCTAACGCAGCACTGACCATAGATGATTGATCGAACGGCTGAGATCAATTGTGCATCGTCTTCTTTTTTTGAGTCTTCTTCTCCTAAACCCTTAATTAAGCTCTTAAATGTTTTTCTCTAAAACCCTAATTCGACGATCACTCTCAAGCTTCGCTTCTTCTCCTTCTCCTTCAGACGCCTTCCTTGCCGACAAAGCTTTAACCATCCTCAGGCGTCATCCTTACCAACTTCAATATCTCTCTGCAAATTTCACTCCAGAAGCAGCCTCCAATCTCCTCCTCAAATGTCAAAACGACCAAGAATTGATCCTCAAATTCCTAAATTGGGCGAAACCACATCAATTCTTCAGTCTCCGTTGCAAATGCCTCACTCTCCATATCCTCACCAAATTCAAGCTCTATAAAACCGCTCAAAGCCTCGCGGAGGATGTCGCCGCAAAAACCCTTGACGAAGATGCTTCTCTGGTCTTCCGATCACTACAAGAGACTTACGATTTGTGCAATTCCACTTCCTCCGTTTTCGATTTGGTAGTAAAATCATATTCCAACTTAATTTTGATTGAGAAGGCTTTGAATATAATTCATCTCGCTCAAGCTCATGGCTTTATGCCTGGAGTCTTGTCTTACAATGCGATTTTAGATGCTACGATTAGGTCCAAGAGGAATATTAGTTTTGCTGAGAATGTTTTCAATGAGATGTTGGAAAGTCAGGTTTCTCCAAACGTCTTCACTTACAATATCTTGATTAGAGGGTTTTGTTTTGCTGGGAATATAGATGTTGCTCTGCAATTTTTCAATCGGATGGAGAGGAAAGGTTGTCTACCTAATACTGTTACTTACAACACCTTGATCGATGGGTATTGTAAGTTGCGTAAGATTGATGATGGGTTTGAGCTTTTGAGAACAATGGCATTAAAAGGTTTGGAGCCTAATTTGATTTCGTACAATGTCATCATTAATGGGTTATGTGGTGAAGGGAGGATGAAGGAGACGAGCCTTGTACTTACAGAGATGAACAAGAAAGGTTTCGCTCTTGATGAAGTTACTTATAATACACTTATTAAAGGTTATTGTAAAGATGGTAACTTTCACCAAGCTCTTGTTATGCACGCCGAGATGCTGAGACATGGGTTATCTCCTAGTGTTATTACTTATACTTCACTGATACATAGCATGTGTAAGGCAGGAAATATGAACCGGGCAATTGAGTTTCTTGATCAGATGCGTATTAGAGGGCTTTGCCCAAATGAACGTACGTACACGACATTGGTTGATGGGTTTTCTCAAAAGGGGTATATGAACGAGGCCTATCGGGTTATGAAAGAGATGAGTAATAATGGGTTTTCTCCATCCATTGTGACTTATAATGCTCTGATTAATGGACATTGCGTTACTGGGAACATGAAAGATGCGATAGCAGTTCTCGAAGATATGAAGGAGAAAGGTCTGACACCAGATGTAGTTAGTTACAGTACAGTACTATCCGGGTTTTGTAGAAGTTATGATATAGATGAAGCTGTTAGAGTCAAGAGGGAAATGACTGAAAAGGGTATATTACCTGATACCATCACCTACTCATCACTAATCCAAGGATTTTGTGAACAGAGGAGGACAAAGGAAGCTTGTGAACTCTTCGAGGAAATGCTGCGTACTGGTCTCCCACCTGATGAATTTACTTACACAGCCTTGATCAATGCTTATTGTGTAGAAGGCAGTTTGGAAAAAGCATTCCACTTGCACAACGAAATGGTTGAGAAAGGCTTATTGCCTGATGTTGTCACTTATAGTGTGCTTATCAACGGGCTAAACAAACAATCTCGAACAAGAGAAGCAAAAAGACTTTTGCTCAAGCTGTTCTACGAAGAATCAGTTCCTAGTGATGTCACATATCAGACACTCATAGAAAACTGCAGTAATATCGAGTTCAAAAGCGTGGTATCGCTTATTAAAGGGTTCTGTATGAAAGGGATGATGAATGAAGCTGATGGAGTTTTCAAATCCATGCTTGAGAAGAATCATAAACCAGATGGAACAGCTTATAATGTTATAATCCATGGTCATTGCAGAGGAGGAGATGTACACAAAGCTTATAGTCTATACAAAGAAATGGTAAAATCAGGATATCTTGTCCATGCTGTGACAGTTATTGCAATGGTTAAAGCATTGCACAAGGAAGGGATGATTGATGAATTGAATAGTGTTATTGAGAATGTATTAAGAAGCTGTGAATTGAGTGAAGCAGAGCAAAGTAAAGTGATAGTTGAAATTAATCATAGAGAAGGGAATATGGATGTGGTTATTAATGTGCTTGCTGAAATGGCCAAAGATGGATTTCTTCCTAATAGAAGAATTTAAAATTGAGCTTTGGTAATGGATACAGGTCATTTGCTTTTATGTTTTTTCTTTTGTTGTACTCAATAGGCAAACATAATACAAATTTTAATCCCCACTTGAGAGTCAAGTCTTATATAAATCAAAGGAGGCTATAAATAATGAAGATACCGTATCTTTGTAATATCAGTATTGCGATTTTATGACAACTTCTCTGATTGGTTATCTTAATAGATTATGAATGTAACTATTTGCCGACATAATCAAAAACAAAGACTTTTACAGACTTAGTTAAAGCTAATGGTTGTTTAAGTTGTTGTAAGAAAATAAATGACACGTGTTATTTTTGTGTGGACCAGTCAAGTGTTCATAGGTATCGTGTTATAAAGTGAAGCTCTGATTGGAGAAAAAAAGGACATAGAACAAGAGATAAACAAAAAACAAAAAACAAAAAAAATGAGTAGCTCAGAATCTCAGATTCACAATGTCTTCGTGTATGGTAGTTTTCAAGAACCTGATGTAACCAACGTTATGCTTGACCGTACTCCTGAGATCATCTCTGCAACACTCCCTGGCTTGTACCATACCATTCTCTTTTTTTGTTGACTATTCTCTCATCTGTATAGATCTAAAATTTTGTTGGGTTTTTGTTTGCCGCTTTTTCAGTCAAAGGTTTAGGCTTAAAGGACGTATGTATCCATGTATTGTGCCTTCTGAGAATGGAGAAGTTCATGGAAAGGTATCACTTTTACTTTTAACTTTGTTGGGTGTATGAGTCGTAAGTGAGAGTTTTAGTGTTATGATCGAAATGGATCTTGAAATATTTTGGTGCAGCTACTTATGGGATTAACAGATGAAGAACTTGAGAATGTAGATGCAGTTGAGGGTAATGAATATGAGAGAGTGACTGTTGAAGTTGTTAGAACCGTAAGTTTCAAGATTTAATGATTTCATCTCCATTACACATAATTATCATTAAAAAAAAAAACATTTTTGGTGGTTTTTTGATGAGATAATAAAATTTGAATTTGCATAAATGCAGGATAACTCGGAGAAGATGACAGTCAAAACTTATATATGGATTAACAAGGATGATCCTGATATAGGTGGAGAATGGGATTTTGAGGTTTGTATATTTAACACTTTTATATTTCGCTAACTCATTATGAATGAGAGATATGATCCATTTGGTTAGATTTAAACTTGTGTATTGGATTATTGTTATTATTATTTTATTTATGGGTAGGAATGGAAACGATTGCACAAGAAGAATTTCATAGAGATGTTCAAAGAAATCATGGAATGGAAGAAGAACCCTCAAGGAAAGAGTAGAGATGATTTCAACCATGTCCTACGTGAAACTCCCGAGACTACTCTTTAATCTTCTTTAATGGATTTGTGTTGAGTGTATTATGTCATATTCTCTAATTAAATAAGGAAAAGCCGCCTATTGACAGAGATTATTTGAATGAATGGTTATGTCATGAATCATGTGTTATTGAATGATTTGAGTTTATTAATGAGTCTTTTTAATATTGTGAATGCTTGGTTATTATTTTTTTTTTTTT
>OVBE01006971.1:0-19079 GCA_900406425.1 Iberis pinnata | reverse complement strand
TATATATATGTAATGACAAAATTATGTTATTAAAAAGCATGTATATTTATGACCAAAAAAACCTTGTAGTTGTATATTTTGGATATATATATATATATATATATATACATGGCCGACCCTGATGGAAAGTTGGGGAAGCAAAAGCTTCAGACGTATAATTTATATAAATTTTATGGGCATCAAAAAGACATCATTTTTAGCCTCTATAAGGATTCTTGGCAAAGGATTAGATCTTCATCTCCTATTAAAAAAACATCATTTTTGTTCTCGACTTTAAGCATCAATTACCTTAGGACCGACACTATATATATATATATATATATATATATATATATTGTTATTGTTATTTATAATTTATGGACTACAACTGATCAATTAGAAAAGTTTTATATTCTTATAGAGAATACCAAATTTGAACCTTAGTTTATTGAAGAAGAAACAAATATGACAAATGTCTATTTAAGTATTCTAATTGATAAGAGATATATAAGATTATATGCGAGGTTGCTTGAAAACAACAATGTACTCAATGTACTATTACATGAAATAATATTATTTGGCATATTTTATAAATATATTTGATGATGGTTTTTGTGTTTTTTGGAAACTTTTTAACTTATTTCTGTTTTCACGAGTTTTTTTTTTGGAGGGGTCAAATTTCACGAGTTTCTTACTATTTTCTTTTTCATGTACTTTGTGTTGCGTGAAAAAAACTCCTTTTTTGGCTAAACACCAACAACAATTTTATAATTTATTATAGTTTATACCCTAAAAATCTTCATATTTTTGCTATTTTTATTAAAGGTTATATTCAATGATAAACCAAAAAAATATTAAATAACAAAAAAAGTACAAAGACATGCATTACGTATTGAAGCAAAATTAGTCTCTCAAAATATTATGTTTTTAAAAAATGGTTTATTATTTGGTTCACAAGATTTCTTTACCTTCACAATCAAGATTAAGACAGAGATTTTATTTTGACAAAAAGACATAGATTTTATATAAAATAAAATAAAATCTTAAATTGTTTTGACTTCACTAGAATGAAAGTCACGGGTCTCAAACGACGTCGTACTTTTATGATTCTTTCCTAATTTGTTATTATTTATTGCTTGACTCTTTCTACACTGTCAGATTAAATTATTTTTTATATATTTTATTTTAATAAAGGGTTCTTTGTTAAAAAAAAAATTGATTAAAAGGTTGCGTATTAATACATTTATAGTTAGACACAGATCCGTTCTATGTGCTCCATTTAATGTTCTCATGGTTTTTATTAATATAATAAAA
This sequence comes from Iberis pinnata, assembly GCA_900406425.1. Taxonomy (NCBI): domain Eukaryota; kingdom Viridiplantae; phylum Streptophyta; class Magnoliopsida; order Brassicales; family Brassicaceae; genus Iberis; species Iberis pinnata. The sequence goes on along the minus strand of OVBE01006971.1, from coordinate 17,786 downwards.
TTAGCTAAAAACGATACCCTTTTTTCTATATTATGGAAGAATGATGTTTTACATATCAAAAACTTATAAAACTAGATTTAATTATCTATATAAAAGTGCATTTTTGTTATGATCCTGAAAAAATTTCACATTTTAACGAAATTCTGAAACCTACGGCAAGAGATTGAGGTAAAGGGACTAATTTCTCCGGCGTCTCGACCGTCTCTCTATACTCAGCAGTCTTCGAGTTCACCGTGATCTTCAGAACCGGTGAACTCACCTATTTTGTTTCGGTTTCATATTCGTTTTAGATCTATTCCTTTCCTTTCCAATCTCGATTCATTGGAGCCAAGTTTTCGGCGGTAACAGCGACGCTAACAGAAAGTCTGGCTAGATCTGTTATAGCGGTGTTGCATGAAAGTCGGCGTGGGTTTGTGTGAAAAAATTTCAATGCTTTATCTCGGGTCTTCTATCCAGAAGGGAGTGAGGCATCGTTTCTTGCAACAGTGCGGGGGCCTAAGTCGTAGAGAGCCGCCGTTAAACTAAGCCCGATGACAAAGATATCCGTCCCTAGATTTACGCCGGAAACCTACTTTTATATCATAAACCTCGTCGGCCTCTTCCTTTGCCAACAACGAAGCTTCGTGTGGACGACGGTGCAATTGGAGTTGTTAGGAGTTAAGAATTTTTCTGAAATATTTATGGGCTTTTGATATAAAATGAGTTTTTCTTTTTGTTATCGTAGCCTAGTGTTTAAATAGTTCTCTCCCAATTGAAAGCGACAGAATTCGAACCTTAGATAATGCAATAGATGCATGAGTGAATACCATTGAACCACTTGCTCATTTACAATATAAAATAAGTTATATTTGAAAATATTAAATAAAACTCTATAAAAACAAAACTATTTTTACATCCACGTGAACAAATCTCATTTCATTAAAATCTCTAAAACAGCAAGATCTAAAGACAGACAAATTTATGTTACGTAACGTAAAAAATGCATCATCAATTCACTTATTTGAATAATCTATAATATCCTTTTAAGTAAATTAATAAATAAATTTATATTACTATTAGTTTTTATACTAATTATTATTTGTTTATGTAGATGTGGTCTTCTTTGATAAAAAAGGCAAAGGAAGGAGGTATCGATGTGATTCAAACGTACGTTTTTTGGAACCTCCATGAACCTAAGCTTGGACAGGTTGGTCAAATTATTTAATCCTCTATATCAATTTTAGCAGGGCGTTCTCAAAAAAATACCACAAAAGTTATGTTTATTTCAAAAATACCGAACATTTTCATAGGTTTCAAAATATCACATTTCTTTCCAAAAATACTACAAAAATATATGTTTTTGTTCTATAAATACCACAAAATTTGAAATAGTTTTAAAATTTAAAATTTAAACCCTAAAACCCTAAAACTAAACCCTAAACTAAACCGTAAACTCTATTCAGTCAACCCAAACCCAAAATTTTAAATTTTAAAACCTTAAAATTCACTTTTTATGCTTGTGGTATTTTTGAAACCTTTGAGAGTGTGTGGTATTTTTAGAACTTTTGAGAGTGTGTAGTAGTTTTGAAATTTGAACTTCTTTTGATGGTGTTTCAAGGAATTCCTCATTTTACTTTTTAATATTTGTTATTTTAGTAGAAAGATAATTTAACGTATAGTTTATTTAGAAATTCCAAAAAAACACCACACAAATTAGTTTATATTTTAGAAATCTCACACTATTTCAATTAGACTAAATATATCATTAACATATTTATTCTTTCGAAAAATACCATAAAAAAAAATTAAAGTTTTATAATTTAAAGTTTTGGATATCTATCTACATACTAATTAGAGTTTATGATTTAGTTTTGAAGAGATTATAGTTTAGTTTTGGAAGTTTAGAGTTTAAATTTATTATATTTTTGTACAATTTTTTATAAAAAAATCTTATAATTTAATTGCGTAAAATGAATTTTGCAGTATGATTTTAGGGGAAGAAACGATTTGGTGAAGTTTATTAAAGAAATTAGATCGCAAGGTTTATATGCTTGTTTACGAATTGGACCTTTTATTGAGGCTGAATGGAATTACGGGTACAAATAAATACTTATTTTTCATTATAAAAAAATAAATACTTATTAGTTTATTTTATTTTTCTTTTAATCAATGTATAATGGTTTTGACGATTATTGGTTAAACCAGGGGATTGCCATTTTGGTTAAGGGATATACCCGGTATAGTATACCGAACCGATAACGAGCCTTTCAAATTCTACATGCAAAATTTCACAAGTAAAATTGTGAATTTGATGAAATCTGAAGGCTTATATGCTTCTCAAGGAGGTCCAATTATTCTTTCTCAGGTAATTAATTTTCTTCGCTATTTCTCATATGATTCAATGTCATCAAACACACCGAACCGAACCAAACAAAACTAAACCGGTAAAATTATAAGCCGGTTTATAATCTTCATACTGAAATATTTTTTAATGTGAACGTAATAATTATGGAAATTTTAACTCATCAGAATATGACATGTGTCTATTAAGATCATGATACATGTCCAACTTTATATAAAAAGTTAAGTAATTTTTGTTATTTTTAATTATTTATATATCTTAAAATATAAGTTTTAAAGAGTCAAATACATAAAAATGAAGGGCAGCAAATAAGAAAAGAAGAAAAAAGTAGAAATAAATATAATACAAAATAATGTATTTATGATAGTGAAAATTTTAGTATTTGATAAGGAGATTAATGTTATTTATATTTCCAATAATAATATGTTTATATATGTAATAATATTTTTACTATATATATATATATTATGCTTTAAGTGGGTCCTAATAATGTTACTATTAAAGATATTATATTTCTAATACACTTCTCCGAGATAATGAATCTGGTTAACTATTAATATCATATTGGTTTGGACCATGACCGGTCCTGAGATTTTAAAGGGTACAATCTAAAATGAAAAATGGACCGGTTGTTAAACTAATTTTTATTTATTTAAATTGACCGGTTCCTAAACTAAAATTTTGAAAATAAAAATGGGCCTCAAGCTCGTGCTTGGTATACTTGGCCTAAAGACCGGTCCTGGTTTGGAGCTCGTGCTTGGTATACTTGGCCTAAAGACCGGTCCTGGTTTGGACAAGACTGGTAAAATCACTTTCGGGTCGAATCGTATATCGGATCATGCTATGATATTATGATAGAATTATGGTTTCTAACTAAAAACCATTTAGCAATGAGCATAGTAGTTAATAGGTTTATGTTCTTTATGGGTTAAATCGTATAGATAGAGAATGAGTATGCAAACGTGGAGGCAGCTTTTCGAGAGAAAGGACCATCGTATGTCAAGTGGGCAAGTCAAATGGCCGTAGGACTTCAAACCGGAGTACCATGGATCATGTGTAAACAGCCCGATGCTCCTGATCCTGTGGTTCGTATCAAACCGGTTTAGTACTTATTCATCAAGATAAACATTTATTATTTCTTAAAAAAGATCAATGTTTTTTTTTTTTTTTTGTAGATAAATACTTGCAATGGGATGAGATGTGGAGAGACATTTACAGGACCAAACTCACCTAATAAACCAAGTTTGTGGACTGAAGATTGGACATCTTTGTAAGAATTATTTCTAACATCTTTTTTTGCTTTGTTTGTTTATATATCTCGATAGATATTGCCAGTGGCGGATCCAGAAATAATTTTCATTGGGGTCGTAATAAAAAAATAATAATAACATATAATATTATAATGATTTATGAAAATTTTATATAAATTAATGGGGTCAATTGAATGTTTTAGCACACATTTGTTGGGGTCGAATTCTAGTTTTAATCAAATATTTTATCAAATATAGCCAAATTTATACTAAAAATTATTAAAGTATTAGTTTTAGTAGGGGTCAATTGACCCCATTGTCTTCTCTTTGCATTCGCCACTAGATGTTGCACTAAATGTAATATTTAAATGTTTGTAAGACCGGCTTAAAAATATAATAGACTCCTATGCAAAACATAATTTTTAGGTTTTTTATTTTTTAATTTTATATAAAAAGAATTTAATTACACTACTAAAATTTTATGTATTAGATTTAAATCATAAATTTATTTCAAAACCTTAAAATATATGTACTTATGAAAATTTATATATATTTAATTTTTCAAAAATATAGAAAAAATAGATCCCAAATTAATAGAACAAAGGTCGAGTCCCTGGTTGCATACTTGCATTCCATGTCCTCCTATATAAGCCGCCTTTGGCCGTTTGATATTTTTAATAGATGCAATATCTATATATATATATATATATATATATCAAAATTGCAGAATTAATAAAATCTAAAAATTTAATATGGTGAGAAAATTTGAGTTTGTATGCAGCTTTTCAACTGTGTAAAAGATAAAAAGAAATTATAAAACATTTTCGGTTAAAAATGTGGAAACATGTGTTATATATTGGTGTTTTGTCTTTTCATATTTTCGATAAATCGAGAAAATGGACTAAAGATTGGACATCTTTATAAGTGTTACTTCTTATATCTTTTATATAATAGTATATTAATTTTTATGTTTTTGATGTTGAATTATATCTCTAATAATTTTATTGTTGGTTTGGATTTTTTTTCTTATTCAAGAATTTAACTCTTTTTTTCTTTTCTTTTGTGATGAAATAAAGTTTTCAGGTTTATGGAACAGAACCTTATATAAGATCTGCTGAAGATATTGCTTTCCATGCTGCTCTTTTCATAGCGAAAAATGGAAGTTACATAAATTATTACATGGTAAAAAGATTTTATATTACTTTGTTATATATAAAAAAAATCATTAATTATGTGATCTTCAAGAACTTATATCCACACTAACTTTTGTACTAGTTCCATGGTGGGACAAATTTTGGAAGGACTTCATCTTCATATTTCATTACAGGATACTATGACCAAGCTCCTCTCGATGAATATGGTCTGTTTGAAAGCTCTTAACCCAACTCTTTTCTTTTGTTGATTAGGAAGTATTGAACCGAAATTACGTACATTTTTCTATAGGTTCATAACTAGTGCATATAATAGGTTTGCACGCTTGAGTATTTGATTCAGTTTGGTTCGGTTTTTTCAGATTTCGGGTAGTTTAGATTTAAGAATTTAGAATCTATTTGAGTATTTTTTTTTTTTAAAGTTTGGTTTGGTCAATTTGGTTCCTAAAATTTTGGTTTGATTTGGGTTCAGTTCCGAAAATTCAAAAAATAGATTTTAATATCCATTCAAGTAATTTCTCCATATGAACCGGGGCTTCTAGCTATGGTGGTAAATGGCTCACAATTGTGAGTTATGCCACTTAAGTTCGAATCCCGGCTACCGTCAATTAAATGGGGTGAATTTCGGTGGTCTTCCTGGATATACTTGTCGAATGCGGACCCTTTGGATCTAGTGAGTCCTTCGGGACTCGGGATACCAGGGTCATAAAAAAAAAAAATTCTTCATATGATACGGCTATGTGTTTTGGTATTTCAGTTCCTATTTTATTTTTAACCCAAAATCTTTAATAAGTATAAAAATAAAATTTCATCTTCTAAATATATGTAATTATATTATTTATATATTTAATAAAAATTATTTGTTATTGATAAAGTTCGATTAGTTTTGGTAGTTTTGTTTGGTCCGGTTCTTAAAATTTTGGTTCGGTTTCTATTCTCTGGGTAATAGATTTTGATATCTATCTGAGTATTTTCATAATGTGGTTTGGATTTAGTGCCGAATAAGTCGTTCGGTTTAGTTTGGTTCTTTGGATATCAATTATTTTACCAACTCCTCATATGTAATATAGTCTATCCCAAGTGTCTTACTATTATTTTTGTGTTTGTAGGTCTTTTAAGACAGCCTAAGTATGGTCATTTAAAGGAGCTTCATGCTGCTATAAAATCTTCTACAAATCCTTTGATTTATGGGAAACAAATGATTCTAACTTTGGGACCAATGCAACAAGCTTATGTCTTTGAAGATCCAGACAATGGATGTGTTGCTTTTTTGGTGAACAATGATGAGACTCAAGTCACTCAAATACAATTCAGAGGTGATGCATATAGCTTAATTCCCAAGTCAATTGCTATTCTTCAAAACTGCAAAACCATAGTATATGAAACGGCAAAGGTAAATCTAAAAGCTAACTCTCAAAATTACCAATTTTTAAAAAGTTTTTGTTTTAAAAATACATTGAAACAATTTTCTTCCAAAATACCACCAAATACTAAAGTACAAAAAAATTAAAAATACTTTTTTGTCGGCAAATTAAATTAAATTAATATTATTTTTAAACTCTCGAAATTAGACCATAAAACCAAAAAATTAATTCTTAAATCCTAATCTTTAAAAACCCTTTCTTACATTAGTAGTATTTTTGAAAAAAAGTAATTAATCTGTTTTGAAAGAAAAATGTAGTTTTATAACAAAAACTAGTTTTTAGAGAATTCGGTTTCGGTCGGTTAACCATTCAGTTTTTAGAGAATTCGGTTAATCATTCGGTTTGGTTGTGTTCGATTTTGATTATTATGATTAGGGTAATATAGTATCCAATCGGTTATTTTAGAAAGTCGGTTTTGATTGGTTCGGATATCTATTGGTTCAGTTCGGTTAGTAGCCGATTAATATCCAAGAATAAGAGCCAAAAATAACCGATGAAAAACCGAAGATAACTGATTACTAACCAAAAATAGCCGATTAAGAACGAAAAATAACCGATTAAAACCCAAAAATAACCAATTAAAAACCGAATAACCAAGAAGAATAAAAAATCTAGAACTTAGAAACATCAAGTATTCAAGTTATAATAGCAAAATTAACTGAAAAACATAAAATTATATATATATATATATATAAACTTTTTAATAAAATTATATACTTACAATACTGAAATTTTTTATATATCTCGGTCAAAGAAGTTTACAAATCTCTTATTTTTCAATTTTATTAATTATATATATAATAAACATTAATAATATCATATATTTATCTCTTAACAAAAATAGTAATATTATATATATATATACACATATATATTCGGTTATTTGGTTATCCACTGGTTATCGGTTAGTATTCAGTTACTAACCGATAACTAGTGGATAGTATAACTGAAATCCATTCGGTTATCTTAGAGTATCTAAACCATACCGAAACCGAATTTGCGGTTCAGTTACGGTCGATTATGCAGTTATTGGTTTTTATGCCCAACCCTAGAATTCTTCATCTTTCTATCTTTTAGTTGCCAACTTTCAGATTATACTTGTGGAATTAATGACTAATTATGTATTAAAACCGCATAATTAGATTATAAACCTAAAAAATAATAACTATTTTTAAACCTTCTAAATTAAACCATAAACACAAAAAATTAAAATTTAATAAAAGTATCTTAATCATACTTCTGTAATAAAATTCTTGTTTATTTCTTCATATTTCTATTCTAGTTAAAATTAACTATTAATTAAGCATTAAAACCGTTTAATCACTACTATTTATGTAGGTGAATGTGGCCAAGAACATAAGGGTTACAACACCAGTTCAAGTGCTTAACGTTCCAGACAAATGGGAAGTGTTTAGAGAAACAATCCCAACATTCTCAGGAACATTTTTGAAGACAAATGCTTTATTAGAACATACAAACTTAACAAAGGACAAAACTGATTATCTTTGGTACACTTTAAGGTAGGGCTGAGAATCTAAGTCGAACCGAATTTTTCGAACTGAACCGAGATTTTTCTAATCGAATCGAACCGAATTACGTTTTGATAACCGATCGGCACAAAAATATTCAATTTCGGTAACCGAACCCCGATACCGAGTGGTATATATTTTTTTTCTTGAAAAAACCGAAAATAACCGAAAACTTGAAAATAACCAAAAAACTGAACTGAAATAACCAAAAATAACCGAAAAATCTGAAAATAACAAAAACTTAACCGAATAAACCGAACTTCAAAAACAAAAATTGAACCGAATAAACCGATTTCCGAACCAAACCAAAATTTTATTCGGTTTAGTTCGGCACACAAATCCAAAAACCGATCCGAACCGAACCGTTTGAACCGAATTCCCAACCCTACTTTAAGGTAATATAACTAAGACATTTCTCACTACATTTTCTAATTTTAATTTCTCATATTCTAACGAAATGTTGGCTCTTTTGGATTAAGGTATGAGCCAGATTTAACCTGCGTGAACTCATCTTTCTACATTGAATCATCAGGGCATGTTGTTCATGTGTTCATAAACAATGCACTAGCTGGTACATAGCTAGTATAATTTTGTTACCAATGTGTTAAATTCTTATATATATAGGGCTGATTTTGAGATTTTAAAACCATGATTTTAAAAATAAAAAATCGGTCGGTTTTGTATAATTTTCATAAAATGGCTAGTTAATTTAAAGGGTGTGTATTGAATATAAAATTTGAAAGAAATTTTATTAAAATGACAAATTAAATGTTATACAAGCATAAATGTTAAAAGTATATACAAAATCTAGTGTTACATGTTAGTAATTTGAAAAATTACCATTTTATTGGAAATTTTTTGTAAGTAGTAGATTTTTAATGAGTTTATGATATTTTAGTGGAGTTTCTTATTTAAAAATAAAAAGATTTCAAGACTCATGATTTTAAGTGGAATTGTAAAACTGGAGCATCTAACTCTAGTGGTAAAAGGCTCATAGCTGTGAATACCTGCCACCTGGGTTCTATTCCTGGCCATTGCAGATTTCACATGTGGGTTGCAAAGCTCCGGGAACCGACACGTGAACTTCTATTTGGACACCTACGTGGCTAGTCTGCGCTCTCTTTGAGTGGCAAGACACTTGAGTTATAAAAAAGTGGAATTGTAAAATAAATTACATGAAGTTTACTAATTTCACCTAAAATCATATAAAAACTCGTTAAAACCCAAATCACGTCAGTTTTGACTCAGAACTAGCTAAGTATATATGAACAATTTGGAAATGTGTTTTTACAGGGTCTGGGCATGGAAGTAGAGACATAAAAGTAGTTAAACTTCAAGTTCCAGTTACTTTAATCAATGGACAAAACAACATTTCAATCCTTAGTGGCATGGTTGGTCTACGGGTAAGACATTTTTCTTAAACCAAAACCCGGTTTAGCATATTCTTTTGTTACTACACAAAAATTTTAAAAATCATAACATGTTTTTTTTTTTCTCATACTATGAATAAAAAAGGACTCTGGAGCATTTTTGGAAAGCAAGTCTTATCAACTAACAAAAGTACAAATTAGTTGTGATGGGACAAAATCTATTGATTTGAGTAGATCTCAATGGGGTTATTCGGTAAATAAGATAACATATATAAAGTCATTATAATTTGGTTTAGGATTGTGTTTTTACATATATAAAATTTAACTATGTATATATATATGTTTCATGAAGGTTGGTTTGCTTGGAGAAAAAGTTAAGTTATATAAGTCTAGGAATCTAAAGAAAGTTAAGTGGAGTAACAATAATGCTGGACTTATCAAAAATCAACCTCTTGCTTGGTATAAGGTATGTGACATTTGTAAATTTATGTGATAATTTTATGAAAATGTGTAGCAAATGCTGTTAAGTATAAAAATCACACTTTCATATGCCACTAGGATGAAAACCGAATTACTTGAATATGTATGATAGTTTATTACTTGAATATGTATGATAGTTTACGAAAAATGCGTAGCTAATGTTGTTAGCTCAATTGAAAAAGATAAAAAGTGAAATCGAAAAGTCACACTTTTATATTAGGAAGAAAACTAATTATTATTATTATTATTGTTCTATGAATATATACAAGATAGTTTACTAAAATATATAGCAAATATAATTAGTTTAACTAGGGAAGTGGTTTTGGTCTAGTATTATTAAATAAGTCCACATAAGATAGGTAGCATCACTCTACCCGAGATCGAGTTCTTGTGTCTACAGAGTGTAGGAATTACATGCTATTATGCAGAAATTGATTATTGGGTCGGTTTGTTGTGGTTCAAATAGTGACGAAAAATAGCTTAAATTGAAAAACATCGAAAAGAAAGTATGAATGTCACAGTTCTGAATGACATTTAGGACGAGATCATATTACATACTTTGGTTTCTGACATGAGTAGATGTATAAATTTCGATCTATTAAAATATCATAGTTATGAACGATATTTAGGACGAGACCAAATTACATACATTGGTATCCGATATGAGAAGATGTATGAATTTCGGCCTATGAAAATGTTTAAGTGTATATGTAGATAATGTTTGATGCGCCAAGTGGAAATGAGCCGGTGGGTATTAACATGGAGAGTATGGGTAAAGGAGAAATATGGGTGAATGGCAAAAGCATTGGTCGCTATTGGGTTTCCTTTCTCACTCCTTCTGGCAAACCTTCTCAATCCATGTAAGTGTCATGTTCTCATACTCTCTCTGTTTTTTAAAGATTGTCATTTTAGATTTTTCACACAAATTAAAAAATTTATGTTTTCTATAAAAATAGCATTAATTATTATAAATCAACCAATAAAAAAAATACTGCAATTATTATATTGGTCAGAAAAGTCAAACTCATTAAATATCTGCATTGAAAACGTAAAACGACATTCTTTTTGCAACAAAAAATAATAGTTAAAAAGATAATCTTTTAAAAATGGAGGGAGTAAATGCTAGATTTTGTAATTATGAAGTCGAATTTTGCTAAATAATAGTATAAATGTAGACTTTTAACTAATTGACTAAAGCCATTTTTCAAAATATTTGTTATTTTTGCAAGTTTTTTAACTGAGGAAATGAATTTTTTTTATTGATGTAGATATCATATTCCAAGGGCATTTTTGAAACCATTTGGAAATTTATTGGTGGTATTGGAAGAAGAAGGTGGTGATCCTCTTGGGATTTCTTTGAATACTATATCAGTTGTTGGTTCAACCCAAGTTCAATCTCAACTTTCATGAAATTTTCTTTCTTTAAAATTGTTTGTTGGTTATTGGGGGGTTTCATTGAACAAAAAAGTTTATTAATAAATTTAATTTTATTGGGGAATTTTGTTGATTTAAATGCGACAAAATATAGGATCGGAGACAAAAACTACCGTTTTAGTAGCCTATAACCGAATGTTAATAATATTAACCGGGGTTTCTAGCTCTAATAGTAAATGATTCACAACTCTGTGTTCCGCCATTTGGGTTCGAATCCTGACTACCGTCAATTACATGGGGTGAATCTGGCGGCCCTCCTGGATATCCTGGACGACTGCGGACGTTTTGGACCTAGTCGGAGTCCTTCGAGATTCCGGATACCAGGGTCATCAAAAAATGTTAATAATATTATATTTCATTGCATTCTTTAAATTTTTTACCTTAGTAAATACTAAAATCATAAATTTTAAAAATATAAAAAAAAATTAATAAGATTCTGTGTAAAAAGTCACCTAAATAACCTAACTTTTGTAGGTATAAAGACAATTTTTTCACCTTTAAATTAAAACCTCATATTGTCACATAATATTCCATTCATGAATCTCCAAAGAATAAAAATGATACATTATACTAGTGAACATTAAAAATAAAATAATCTTGGAAATTCAAAAGAAGATTTTGAAGGTATTCAAAGATACACATGATACAACTTCTTTTTACATATTTCAAATATAAAGTTGCATATAAAGTTTTTTGTTTTACAAAAATCCTTTAAACTAATTATAATGGTACATAATAACACTTGCATACCAAATTCGATTCTCTTCTGATCATGCATTTAGCTTTATTTTTGTTCGTTTAAACTTTGAAGTTTAAGAATAATTTTGGCCTCTTTTTGATGTAAAAAATAGAAAGAAAAAGAGAATATTTTTGGCCTCAGTCTAAAATTGACTTTAACAAAAACAAAACAAATAACTTTTTTCTATTGTCGGAAATTGAACTTTTTTCCTACAAAAAAAATAAAAAATTGAACTCATCACATACCCAACAAATGTGTTCTCTATACTAATGATCACTATATATGTGATTAGAACTTAGAAGTATTTAAAGTTTATATATATATATATATATATATATATATATATATATATATTAGTTTGATCAAAAGAGTTAAAATAGTATACATATCAAAATCAGGGTAAAATATTTTTGACATGTTGTAAATTCGTCTGTGAATTTAGGTTAGAAAGAAAAAGAGAATACGTTTGAGGCAAATTATTTGCCCTCTAGAGTTTCTTTATTGATCAAAGTGTTAAATTTTACAGTGAACTAAAGCTCTTTATATATAGCCTCAAAACCCGTTCTAATTAGGAAAACCTAGAAAAATTTTCTTTTCCTAAAATAAACCGTACCGTACCTCGGAAACTTTCGGCCCACGTCATTCCTTTAACAAATTCTATTGGATCCTTTAATACTATTTTATGTCATATTTTAACATGACTTCTATCTTGTTATAGTTTGTTTTTGAAAAGAAAGTATGTCCCTTCTTAAATGAACCTTAGTTGGAGTGCATGTTTGAAGAAATTCCATACCATTAATTCTCTGTTAACTTTTCGATTCCCATTAAAAAAAATGTTTTATTTCATGTCGCCAAGTACTAGTAAAGATTGGCCTCGAGTATAAGAAAATATTAAGGCTGAAGACCCGAACTTTTTGGTTTAAAAACTTAAGAAAAATTTATAGACTAGATTTTTAATTACTTCTTAGGATAATTTATACCGACGAATAGTATATTCACCGAATTTGTTAAAAGATTTAATGTGTCATAAAAGATTTTCGAGTAGTATAAAAATGATTAAAAACTATAATATACTTAGAAATAGATGATTTTTTTTTGTAATTGTAATAGATGATTTTTTTATAATGTAGCATTCAAAGAAAAACGCTATGCAGCATATATTCACTTTTATATAAAATAAACAAAAACCTAAATTTGGCATATGCTTTATTATACAAATATTCAATAATTCTTAATATAGCTTATGATGACTCGGATGCATTTGAAGTAAATGATCATGTTTTGTTAATTATTAATTATTTTTGAGTGATTAGATCGAACCCACTATGTATCTTTCACTAAAAGAGGTAGAAAACGAAAATCATATAAAAAACTCTCAACTTGAAAATATAATATTCATACAATATTGAATGTTAAATGTTTATATAAAGAAATGTAAATAAACCCAACTAAAATGGTCTAGTAGTATAGAAACCAAGACTAATGGTGTCAACTAACACCAACTAAAATTAATAAATTACTTATTTTTAGTACAATTTTTATTACATTCGGTAAAATATTGAGTTTAAAATTAGGATTTGACTTCAATAAATATGATGTGTTAAAACTTTTAAAGGTTCTTATTAATACATATAAAATTTTCATCTATCAAAATATTATATTATATATTTTTATTATGATCCCAATAAAAAGTAATCTCGTAAAAGGCTCACGGTTGTGAGTTCCGTCACCTGGGTTCGAATCCCGACTACCGTCAATTAAAATGAGGTGAATTTCAGCAGCCCTCCTGGATATCCTTGGCGATTACGGACGCTTTGGACCTACTATGAGTCCTTCGAGGCTCCGGTTACCAGGGTCATAAAAAAAAAGTAATTTGTAGATTGTCCATGGTCGTGTCCCTACAAATTTGAGTCTTAATAGAAATTACATTTTACCTATTGAACCAAATAGTTGAATTTCGATCCAAATGATTCATACAATTAAAATTCTCAAAGAACCATATCATTTCATAGCTATCTAAGTAAATAAATAAGTAAGTTGTATAACTATGATCAAAAATTGATCAGCCTTTTTCAACATTAAGATGTTAGGGGAACTCAGAGATATGATTATGAAATCACATACTATACATAATTAATTTAATAGGATTAAGTTTTGGAATCAAGAATCCTTAATGCATTATGAGAAATAAGAAAAAAATGAAACATTTTAGGAGAAGAGCACACATTATTTCACTCATACACACACAAAGAATGGGAGATGGGAGAAAAAAAATTATAAAAAACTTTTTGTGTTTTCATTTTATTATTCATTATCCAAAACATGCCATGTTTTTTGCAACATGGATGATGAAATAATAGGAAGCTTTTGTCACCTTTTTTGGGATTAATTTACTATTTTATATCTAGTAATATTATTTTAGAATAATTTGGATTAGAGGTTATTTCTAATGGATGGGTGGTGTCCAAAGATTTATATACTTACATATTATTTAGACCATTAATGCATATTTTCATTACAAGAATCACAAATCTATTATTTAGTATCACAAGTTTTGTGTCAAGATTTTGAGAAAATCTCAAAAGTGTAATAGTTTCTCTCATTTTATTCATATATTCATACTCATATTTATATGAATACACAACTTGTCCATCAAATTTTCTACACATTAAATAAAAGAAACCTACTTATTTAGTTATAAGGAAATATACAACATTGATTAATCTCTCTTAATTACAATGTGGCAATATGCTCAAATTGATCTTATTTCCAAAATCTCTTAATATTTTGTATGTTATATATATGAAGTAGTAAATAAATTTATTTATATGCCGGACAGGGCCGGATTTGAAATTTTGGGGGCTTAAAACAAAATTAAAAAAATTGAAGCTAATATTTTACATATATTTTTTGGGGCCACTATATATATAAAAATATTTAAATTTTGGAGCCTATAAAATATGAGATTGAACTCATAAAAACGGGGGCTATAGGTGAAGGTTTCATCTCGCTGTGCTCAGATTCGGCCCTGATGACAGATACCCTAATAATACGCATTTCATATTAAAATAAAAATTATACAAATATGTAAGGCTTATGTGGTCGAATTTCATAAATCTTATCTGTAAATATAAAATTATTTTATAAGGAAAATAGAAAAGATTCTCCACTTTGGATGGCTTATATAAGAACATGACCAAGAACAATAATATTGCAGCAACAATTGCTCTCACCACTAAAACATTTCCTTTGCATTTCTTTCTTTTTCCATACATTTTTTTCTTTGGAGATTTGTTTAATTTTTTCATAGCTTTGTGTAAAGCTTATTCTCTTAAGGTTCAATAACAAGAGGTACCATAACTACTCTATCTCTCTTTCTTTTAGGAACTATCTTACTACAAAAAAAACACATGCAAACCGACGGCCAAAACTATCGCTTTTCCATCGAAAACAAGAAATTCTGAAAAATTACCGACTAATGGTATCTACAGTTCTAAATGGTCGGTTTTCGTAATCCGTCGAAAATCCGTCAGTGTATATACTGACGGATTTTCGACGGATAACCGTCGGTTTATCCGGTTAGAAAGTAGCATGTTTTCTTATAGTGTCCACATCAATCCGTGTATTGATTTTGATTATTCAAAAAATTTCACAACAAAATTTAATACTAAATCAATGTTGGAAAGTCTATTAATGTGAATTTAGAATGTTCATTAGATTTTAAAATATTATTTTTGTGATGGGACTACTATTCTTAAGAAATTGACATATATCTGTTAGACCAATTAGCTTCTGAGTTTAGGTCTAGATGGTTCACATGATGTTAAATATCCAACTAATACACTCATCTCATATATTATCAGAGTCAAAAGATGGGAATACTAACTATATACCACCAACTTTGATAGTTATATAACAATATTTCATTCTAGTGATTTCTAATATAATTAAGTTTGATGTTTTACTAAAAACCAGATGGATGTTCTTCAACCAACTTTCAAATGTTTTGATGATGATGGTCGGCTTAAAAGATCAGGTTAGACTAAGTTAAGCATTGATACCAATGTTCTGAAAACCGAACCGGAAACCGAACCAGAAAAAAATTTTGGTCATTGGTCAATGCAGTTCGACCGGGTTCGATCGAGTTGATAATTTTGTTGAATTTTTACAACTATTATTATACTCATATTACGTTTGGAAGAAAAAGAATCATAATCATAAAATCTGGATAAAATCAATCTTTATAATAATGAATAAAAATATATGTTAAAATCAATAAAAAAATATTATGAAAACATAATAAACTAAGCTATATGGTATTTTTTCCGGCACACCCGGGTTTTTAATAGTGTGCCCTAGATTTCTAACTATTTCAATTAGATTTGAATTTTATTATCAACTAGAACTGTATCAATCTGGTCGGACCCCAGTCGGGTCAGGTTTTAAAAACATTGCGTGATACCAATTTAGAAAGTATTAACTTCGACAATAATCAAAATAAGTCTATTAAATAATGAATAAAAAGATATATGTTAAAATCAATAAGAAGTACCATGAAAACATTATAAACTAAGTTATATGGTGTGTTTTTTCCGGGTTTTTAACGGTCTGACCTAGATTTCTAACCAGTTCAATTATATTTGGATTTTATTATCAACTCGAACCAGATACTCCCCCGGTTCAAGGTTGAACTCGGTCCGACACCCAGTCGGGTCAGGTTTTAAAATCACTGCGTGATACCAATTTAGAAAGTATTAACTTCGACAATAATCAAAAAATTTTGGAGTTTTTTCAGGGACTGTTTGGACCGCAAGTGCGCATATTATAACGGCTGTGATAGGATCTGGTGTTTTATCACTAGCATGGGCTATAGGTCAACTTGGTTGGATCGCAGGTCCTACAGTAATGTTCTTGTTCTCTTTTGTTACTTATTACTCTTCCACTCTTCTTAGTGACTGTTACAGAACTGGAGATCATGTTTCTGGAAAGAGAAACTATACTTACATGGATGCTGTTAGATCAATCCTTGGTAATTAATAACTCTTGATTCTTTGGTTTTTTTCTATATGTGTTTTGTTTGCGCTGTTTTTAATCGGTATTGGCTTGTCCATTTTGGGTCAGGTTATCTAATACTTCTTATGTTCCAAAATATAGGATGTTTTGGTTAAAAGGACGCATATTAAGAAATTTTGTTTTTTATTTAAAATATTTTATATATTATACATTAAAAACACTTGACCAATCAATAAAAGCTAACATTTTATTATTGAATGTGGATTATTTAATAGTTTTAAAATCTGCATAGAAATACGTAAACATCTTAGATTTTGGAACATAAATAATTCAATAAAATATCATATATTTTGGAATGGAGGGAATATAAAATAGAAGGTAAATGTTGGATATGAAAAAAAACAATTACTCGTTTTAGCAAAAAAAAATAATCTTTTTAACCGATAAGAGTAGTTATTCAAATACCCAAAAAACTCTTCTGATAGGTAACATTTTAAAATATGGTATAAGATTAATAATATTATTCATATTTTTCCCTAATAAGTCTATCTTTTTGTTCTAACAAAAATATGATATCTAGTATCAGCTATTTTAAAACATCTGTGTTTACTTTAATTGTTTTATTCAATTTTATAATTAATTTTTTTATAACTAGTGATGTAGACAAACAATAGTTCATTAAAAAAAATTGTTAAATACTTAAATGGAAATACCGAAGAAAGACTTATTAAGGCGTAATTTTATCATCTTTTTATATCTATATTAGCTAAATTACCTATATATTTTTGATATATTACAAGTTTAGGAGTTCATGGTAATGATTTGACCTATATGATCCAATCTTTAAACAACTCTTTACCTATTATTATCCGACCCATACCCATTTTTCTATGACGATACTTTGGGTATTCGTTTCAAAACCGTACCCAATTCTTATCCGTCATTACTAGAAATGTTACTCCTAAAGTACATTCCGACTGTACATTATAAACACTCGAATCAAACTGGATCCGAACCGAAATCCGACGGATACCCAAAAATCCTAATATATATAT
>OVBE01006970.1:0-19080 GCA_900406425.1 Iberis pinnata | reverse complement strand
ACACATATATATATATATATATATATATATATATATATATATATATATATATATTATAATTGCATTATGTGATAATAGTAAATTCAGAAAATTCACTTTATGGCAAGATTGTCTTGGTCACCTAAGAACCACAATCATGTGAAAAATCATAGAGAGTCATATAGATTATGTAATATATATTAGAAAATGACACATGTTGCTTATTATATTAGGAAATTAATTATAAGGTTGTCAGCAACCAAAACTGATAAAGAGTCACCAAAGTTTTTCGAACGAATTTAAGATGATATATATGAACCAATACATCCACTATGTGGATAAATATATCCACCATGTGGATCAGAGTCGGTCCTACATGTACGAATGCCACAATTTATAAAAAAATGGGCCTGGCAAATTGGGGGTTAAAGATTTTTTATATCAAAATGAACCTTGAATGGTTTGAACTTGGAATCTAAAAATACTTAAGAGGACCATTACCACTAGTCTATATTGAAATTATTTTTAAAAATAAGTCCAAAATTTTAAACAATCATATCAAGGCCACAAACACATGTTTGGTGTGCTTGGCTCAAGATCAGGTCTGATGTGGATCATCCTATTACTGTATGATATTATTAGACGCACCGAGTAGATAATCACATTTTCTATTATCATCTCAAGACATTGCGTTGCGAGATTCCTAACTTAAATTGTTAAACTAAAATTTTTGTTCTCTGATCATTTTATTAAGAGAGTTAATTAGACAATGCTAGTGATTCACATCCCAAAAATTCAACGATTATAGCATGGTAACATGGATCAAAGTTTCACATCATGTAGTTCATTTTCATACAAAAAATGGTTTGGCTGAATCAATAATTAAACATGTGCAATTAATTTCACAGGTGTTAATCGTGAGATATAAATTTTCAACAACTATATGAAGACAAATTAATTTACATGTAGAATAAATCATTTGAATAATACCAAGTGCATATCATAAATATTCCTCATTACAACAATCATTTGGCAGAGAACCAATTGTATCTCATTTAAGAGTCTTCGGTTGTGCAGTATATGTGCCTATAGCACCACCACAACATACAAAATATGGGACCACAAAGAAGACTGGACATGTATCTTTGTTATGATCCCCCGTCAGTTATATGATACCTAGAACCGCAAACTGACAATGTGTTTATAGCACGCTTTGCTGATTGCCATTTTGATGAAAAAATTTCTCAATTCTAGGGAGAGAAAACACACAAGTAGGAAAAGAGATCAAATTAAATGTATCAATAATAATACATCTTGATCCTACTATAAAACAACATAAACAAAAATTTGACGAATTATGCATCTACAAAATATCGCCAACCGCCTGTTTAATGTACTTGTAGATATAAAGACGGTAACTAAATTACATATTCCAACTACAAATGCTTCTATTCATATTAAAGTACCACATGACATGGAAAAACATATGATATGTGAATTTATGGTACACTTGAAGCGTGGTGGACGTATGGATTCTAAAGATAAAAGTCCTACAAAATAAAAGAAAGTTGAAAAGCAAGATATGCCCATGATAACATAGACTTTTTTGGAAGAAAAAAAAATTCATGAGTCTAACAAAGATGCAGAGCTTCATGAGCCTAAAAGAAATATGAGGTCTTAATTAACTACATCTATAGCAAAAGGATATGAAATTGAAAATAATTGAATGTAATTAATGATGCTTTCTCTTACCTTTTATCTAACGAAATAGATAAAAATGTATATGAATGTCAAAAGAGACATAATTAGATTAAAATGAAAGATGTGATATATCTCTATTACGAATCTTACTTCTTCAAATATGTCATCCTCTATATAGCTTTCCTTGTGTAATCAAGAAGAACATTGGACTCTTTTTGCGCCTCTACTCTCTTCTCCTCCACTCCAGTTTTCCTCAGAGAAATGTTACCCATAGCTATAAGGAACATATACACATTTCTTCTGTGCCAAAATTCACATTTCGACAGCAACACATCTAACAAGGGGGCTAAAAGTCAACTAACACCTGATCAGTTCAGTGTCCCTTATGTTCAAAAAATTTGCCACATTTGCAAGAACTTGAGCTGAAGATACCACATTTGACGGTAAACTCTCTTGTCACATTCATGCACTCTCTAAAATATCTCTAATTATGTTGAGTCAAGATTTAACAATTAGGTTTAGATCTTTGATCTTGTGGGTAAAAGTTAGGAAGAATTTCATATCTCTTTTAGGAGTAATTACATGAGTATTTATAGTAGAAATACATGCTTAAAACCCTAATTACATAAATTAACCTAATGGGCCTCGAGCTGAAAGGCCCAACTCGACAGATCGGCCCAGCTCGTCAGATCAGTCCAGCTCGTCAGATTGGCCTATCTAGGTTTTGCTCTTCTAAGCCCCTTTCTTCTCTTGATGTCGGCGTCCATCTGAGCCTTAAGTCGAAATGGGCTTTTTGGTAGGTGCTACACTGGTATCAACATTTAGCCCCCCCCCCAGATCGGCGACGAGTTAGCAAGTCGGCAATTGATCCTCAAAGAATAAAAGTTTATTTCGGCTGAAGTGCATTAAATACTCCTATAGCCTTTATCAAATCGTTTTCGTAGGGGAAGCTAGAAGGTCACACCTTTACAGATTCCCACGCGCAATCATTTTGCTCATCGGTAACCGCCGTTTCCCCAGGGTATAAATACCCCCCTCACACCTTCATTCTCATACTTCACTTTTCAGAATTTTCTCACAGGTAGAATCGCTCTCCCTTATCTCTTCTTTCTCTCTCTAGAATTGTCAGCTCGGCGGTTATCTCGAGTAGCTCGGTGATTTTCCCGACTGTAAGCTATGTCCACCTCCCGCGTAAATGTTAATGAATCTTCGGCCTCTCGCGACGACCTGCGTGTCACCGATGTAGAGGTAGCTTTTGAAGAATGGGCTCTTCAAGGAAATTGGGTTTCTCCAGACGACAAACTGACAGGTCTCGCACCTACTAAATGTTCGGAGAAATCGATTTGGGAGCTCGTCCAAGATTTCCCTTTCTTCAACGGAATTCCGATTCTAATTCCCAAATCGCATCAACGACCCTGTGATTGTCCCCAAGGTTACGTGTGTTTGTATGAATCCCTTTTCATGAGGTGTCATGCCTGGCTTCCTTTGCCGAAGCTGCTGATCTCGTACTGCGCGAGACGAAGGATTGCAATTTCACAGTTGTCTACTCCTTCGATTAGGCAGATGATAACCCTGATGGCTCACGCTCACGAGTTCAACGTGGAGCTCGATGTCAGGTACCTAGAGAACATGTCATCAATCAACCCGATTGTGCAGAAGGGGACAAAGTTGAACACCAGCTTCGTCTATATCAACTTCAAACCCCAGTATAAGTTGATAACTGTAGGTCAAGGGGACAAGATCCACAGTTGGAAGACGAAGTACTTTTTAATGAAAGTTGTCCCTTAATGAAAGTTGTCCCAGAATCCGTCGGCGACGTAGGAAGAATCCTGAAAAGGAAATGGGCGGAAACCTTCGGTAGATACCACATAGGACCGCCGAACTGATACATGTGAAATTTTTAATGAACCAAACTTGGTTTTTTTTGCTATTTGCATATCTGCATTGCAACACTGGTCCCTTTCCAAGCAACTTTCTTGAGGACTTTGAGAGATTTCGAGAAGCATGATCCTACCATATCAATCAATTCACCTGTGAACGCATCCAAGACAGCATTCCATTCATCAACTCTGGTAAGGGTATAAAGGAATCTGCTGTTCTAATTGCACGAGTATTCGTCTAACTGTGACTTGCTCTTTTTGCAGCCAGCTGGGACCTCAACGTTTGTCCTATTAAGAAAACCAGAAAGATAGGTCGCCCACCACCTATAGCAGATTATTCATCCAATATCGAGAAGTCAGCCTCGAGTTCGAAAAGGAAACTCGAACAAACATCTGGTTCTACGGGTAGCAAAGATCCCTGCCCTGCTCTGGTAAGAAGAAAAAGGCGCCGATCCAACTGGGATCAACAGTCTCGTGAAGTACTCGTAATCGATGAGACTGGAGAACTGAACTCAGCTGTTGTTCCAACTGAGGAGCAAGGCTCAAGAAAAGAAGTCCCTGCTGGGGCAAACAGTGAATGAAGGTGTTCCTACTGGGGAACACCAACAAGAAGAAAATATTACTGAGGAACAGCTGGAAGTTCCTGCTGAGGAAGGTCATACTGTCGACCTGTTTGTTCCACCGCCTGCTCCTCCCAGCGGAACCCCAACAACCTCCCAAATCTTGGGGGAGATGACCAAGGATGTAGAACCCCTGGATCCTAGTTTAGAAACATTTGCTAAGGAGCTTCCTCATCTTCTTGGAGCAGGTGGTG
This sequence comes from Iberis pinnata, assembly GCA_900406425.1. NCBI lineage: Eukaryota > Viridiplantae > Streptophyta > Magnoliopsida > Brassicales > Brassicaceae > Iberis > Iberis pinnata. The sequence continues at coordinate 14,706 of OVBE01006970.1, read as the reverse complement.
ATGATGAAGATGAGGCATATGGTGATGATGAGGGTGAGGGTGAGGAGAAGGAAGAGGAGGATGAAGTTGCAGATCCTCATAATGTGGAGGGAGGAAGCTCCCAAACTGAAAGGTAAAACAATTCACGGGGAAGTTGGACTTTCTCGTTTACGCATAAGGGCACGCCGTTTGGGCAGGATAAGCAAGCGTGTCCTGGTTTGGTGAACCGCCTCGAGACAAATGGTCTGATCATTCCAATTGTGGATCGGTTGTTGGCACTTGAGGTTTATGAAACATTTTCTCGGCAAGCCTGCCAGGTATGCCCACGCTTTTGTTCCTTTCTCCTATTTCAATCGTATAAAGTGTTAACTCAGCTAATGTTTGGTGTGCAGACTTTGGCAAGACCAATGAGCTTGTCGCTTTTTATGAAAACAAGCTCTGCTCTCTGTTCGGGAATGAGGACGAGCTGGTCAAGTTGTCAAAGCTGGTCGACAAGTATAAGCAACGCCTCGCCAAGGACCAGCTAAAGCTAAACAAGTAAGAGGAGGTGATTAAGCAGCTGACAACGCAGGTAGCTGCTATGAAGAAAATGCTAAGTGACACCGCGGCGTCTGCTACCAGTGACCTTGCTGCTCTGAGGGCTGAGCTCGAAAACACATATGTGGTTACCGTGACAGAGCTTGTTAGTTAGTAAGTTATTCAGGAGCAAACAGGTGTCGACTTCTTCGAGCTACAAGAAGCTTATGCTACCCTCAAGAAGCTGCATGAGGGCGAGATGAAAAGGCTCCGACTCTCCCGAGTTTCACAAGTCGCACTAATGCGGCAAGAGACTCAGGTTGAGTGTGCAACTAAACTCGAGAAGGTTCGGCGTCACGTGGAGGACCAAGACAAAGCCGATCCCATTATTCAGGAGTATTCCCAAGCTACGGCGACTCTGGACTGCGTGCGGTTCATAGTCAGAGAAGGCGGATTTGTGCCTCCTGAGATTATGGCGAAGCTCGAGGCGGATGTTGCGGAGCTTCAGGTGCAGTACGATGCTATATACATAACTGACCTGACTCCTGAAGACTTCATCTTCCGACCTACATTCAACGAGCATGGTTCGAATTTGATTCGATCTGCTCCAGGGAATTCGGAGGCTTCCGCTGAGGTCCAGCCTGCTACTCCAGCGATGCCAAGAGTGTAGTTGTTCCTTTGGGGCAGCTTTCACAGTTTTCTTAGGATTGGGGTCAGCCTGTCTTTTACCTCTTGTGTTCTTTTGGGGTAGTTGTTGTGTTTTCTTAGGATTTGGTATGCCTTGTGTGTCGGCGGTTTTGCTTTTATGTTCAAAAAGATATATGTTTCCAGATTTGTACATCTGCTAGGTCGATGTTATTGTTTTTGCAAACTTTTGTAAGACTTGTGTCTTTTGATAATGGAAGTAGAGCTATAGCTCGGCGTATTTTGCGTAATATTTTGCTTGTCGATTTATGGTTTAATAAGCACGTTGGTTTTTGAGAAAAAGCTTTGATTTCACATTGTTGTTTAACCGGAGTTCGGTTGTTTATTTTCAATTTGTGAGAATATGTAGAAGTTATAAGTGGATATTTCTCTAATTCTTGTGCGAACTGAAACACCACCCGATCAATAGCCTGAAGGAGACGACCTGCAGATTGTCCCTTTGGACAAATGATCTATGGAAAAAAATTGTAGTTTCGTCAATACTTTCGGTTGGAGTATGCGAGTCGGAACTTGGCTTTTGAGGTGAGACTTATGCTCAAACGTTGTAACTTTGCACACGTCCAATACTCGTCTTTAGGAGTACGCGATTTGAAGCTTAGCTTTTTGAATAGAGACTTCAGCTTGAATGTTGTGACTTTGCACGTGTTCAGTACTCATATTTAGGAGTATGCGAGGCAGACCTCGGCTTTGTTAAAGGTCTTTGGAGCCATGACGAGAAAACTTCGATCTCGCCGACATCCCCGTCTTTATGTAGGGTATGTGCGAGTTATAGCTCGGCTTTATTAATAGTTTTTAAGATTTTGCAAAGGTGCAGTTGGTACAATTATGTATGCGAATACTGTAAGAGGTGCCGAGATTGACTAGGAGATCGATGAATATGTGTAAAAATTAATTTTTATTAAGTGAAATAGCTTCACCCAATGGGTTGCCTACGTACCCTGATAACAGGGATCAAGCCAGGTCGTAGTTCACAGTACAAATGAACCTAAGAATAGAATCTCTTAAGTTTGGTGGCATTCCAGGAGTTCAAGATCGGCGTTCCGTATGTAGCTTTCAGTTTGTATACTCCAGGTTTGAATATCTTCAATACTTCGTATGGGCCTTTCCACCGAACTCCCAGTTTACCGGCATTCTCTTCCGCAGTGTTCGCGTAGGTCATTCGTAAGACCAAGTCTCCTTCTTCGAATCGTCGCTACTTGACGCCTTTGTTATAGTATCGTTTCGTGGTTTGTTGATAGGCGTGTATTCGATATAGTGCTCTGTCTCGGATTTTCTCGACGTTTTCGAGAGAGTCGGGGAGCATGGCATCGTTAACGGCTTCACTGTTTGGCAACTTGTTTCAGCGTAAGCTGAAACTGCTGCTTCGGATGGTGCTAAGGCTTCAATTTCGTGGGCCAAGGAGAATGGTGTCTGATTGGTGGACTGCCGAGGTGTAGTTCGGTAGGACCATAAGACGCCGTCCAGCTCGTCCACCAAAGTCCTTTTTTAGAATTGAGTCTTTTCTTCAGCCCGTCGACGATAGATTTTTTGATGGCCTCGGCCTGCCCATTCGCCTGTGGGTACCTCGTTGTGGAATGGTTTAGCCGGATGTTTCACCTGTCGTAAAAAGCCTTTACTGTTTTTGCATATAAATTGGTGCCATTATCCGTCATGATTTCGTACGGGATGCCGTGCCGGCAGATTATGTTTTTCCATATGAAGTCATGTACCTGCAACACTCATATATAATGTAGGTCGTTAATGACCCTGTGCATAGGGATCATTTTGCCAAACTAAGAGTCTGTTGTGTTTGGACACGAAACCTGTTTTGCTTTGACCGCGGTGTAGATTCTGCTTCGACCCATTTGGTAAAGTAATCGGTCATTACTAGCAGGAATTTGTGCTTGTTCGTTGCGACTAGAAAAGGTCCTACTACGTCCATCCCCCATTTTAGGAATGGATAGGGGTTTGTTGAAGCGTTTAGTGGTTCGGTGGGTGCATGGTTAGTTGGTCTATGTTGTTGGCACATTTCACATTGCTTGGAGAACTCCTGGCTATCATACAGCATCGTTGGCCAGTAGTGTCTGTGCTTCTTTATACGTAATGCCAGGAAGCGCCCGCTAGAATGACTTCCGCAGGCTCCTTCGTGGAGTTTGGCAAGTACCTTATGCACTTCGTCTCCGTTAATATACCGTAGTAGGATTCCGGACGCGGAATGTTTGTAAAGTTGTTCATCGATGATGGTGTATCTCACTGCTTTGACTCGAAGTCGTCGTGCTGCCCATTTGTGTTCGGGCACCGTTCGTGTAAGAATATACTCTTTTATCTCGGTTCGCCAGTCAGGTTGGCCTTGCTGGTCTTGCTCTCGTTCGAAGGAAACTAGCTCATCGATGGCGTTAGCCATCATGGTGGTGATACTTGGTGAAGTTAAGTATCCCATCGGAATGGTTCTCTTCAGTTCGAGCTCGTTGGTGGAAGCCATATTGGCTAACGTGTCGGCAAACTGGTTCTCGGTCCTAGGAATTTTGATGAGCTCGAAGCCAAGGTTGATGGTATTACAGTGAATTGAATACAAATTTTGAGACTGTGTACTCTCATCTAAAAGTCCTTGACAATCAAGTAGCTCAACTCGCTTACTCCTCAAAGAAACCAGTGGACCAACTTCCAGAAAGTTTAGAATCAAACCACAAAAAGTATGTAAATGCTATCTCTTTAAAGAGTACTCAAGAGTCGCCTCCAAGTATTCTCATCGAGGACAATGATAAACAAGTTGAGGGGGTAGTTATTCCCTTTGAGAATGAGATGAACTCCAAAAAATAAATTTTAGAGACAAAAGAAATGGTTGAAGATGCTCAAAAGGAAGGAAAAGTAGCCAATGAGGAAAATGATTCTACATTCAAAGCACCGGTTTTTGAACCTCCAACTTATGAGTCTAAATTACCATTTCCAAGAAGGTTCAAGAAAAAATTGATTGAGAAGTATAGAGCTCAATTTGAAGAAAAAATGAAGGAGGTGAAAAAGGAAATGCCAAACATTTAAGCATTCTTGGCGAACCTTCAATATAGTAACACTTTGAAGGACTTAAACAAGAATAAACTAAAAGGCTTACAAAAAATAGTGGATCTTACACATGAGCTTAATGCAAAGGTTCCAAATGAAGCAACCCCTAAAAAGCTTGAAGATCCAGGAAGTTTCACTCTTCCTTGTACTTTGGGACCTCTTAAATTTGAGAAGAGTTTGTGTGACCTTGGAACAAGTGTGAGCCTTATACCACTATTGGTAGAAAAGAAACTTGGTCATTCCTCTTTCAAACCTTGTGGGATCTCCTTGATGGTTATGGATAGGTCCGTTAAAACTAAAATTGGATTTTTAGAAGACATTCTGGTGAATATAGGGGATGCAAATGTGCTCACAAATTTTGTTGTCAATGAAATGAAAGAAGAACTAAAGGATTTTCTCATTCTAGGAAGGCCTTTCTTAGCCACAACTGGAGATAAGATCGATGTCAAGAAAGGAAGGATTGATCTTCATCTTAGAAAAAACCATACTTAGAGATATGACATCAAGGCAAAAAAGAAGAAATCCACCATTGAAAGACAAGGCTATTGGGTAAGAACATGAGATGCTCTTTCTATTGAGTGTCTAGAAGAAGCTAGCTATGGTAAGACTAGCTTCAAGGGTGAAGATAAGGAATAAAAATCTCTAGATGGATTGACATGGAAGTTAATTGACAAAGGAGGTTCTACAATCCCTTCGAATCCATCTCAATCTTGATTCAATAAGGAAAGTCAGACTTAGAAACTTAAAACAAGCTCACTTGAGAGGAAGTCTCATGTTATCCTTTGTATATATCCTTTAATTCAAGTTTCTTTTTATATTTTAGTGTTTAATTTTTGGTATTTTGAATCTTGGATTGGATTTAGTGTTGAAAAGAATTAGGTTAAAGTTGCTTCAAAGGTGGTCGATATACAAGATAAGACATCTTCAAAATGCTTAAGTGGTTCAAATGATCATCCCGACATCTACTTTTATTGAGGTACCACCTTCAGACTGTTGTACATATTCATCATTTCATTTTGTCTTATTTTTTTGGTCCTCATTCCGGACTTATTGTCACACATGGACTATGTGAACTAACTTTGGGGGAGGGACCATATCTCACATTGTTTCAATTTTTGGTCTTATCATGCATTTGCATTGTGAATAGTTAAAGTTTATAAAATCCCTAAAAATTGAAAATCTTTCAAAAGGATTGCATTTAGTTTCATTAGAAATGATTCTAAGTGAAAAGAAAACTCTAGGAGTTCCTCAAAGTTAAGAAGTTTAGAATAAAAGTTAATCAATGATTAGTCTAATCCTCCCTGAAAAGTGAAAAAGTTTGAAAAGAAAAAGAAACTCAAAGTTTATGTCTAAGTGGGAAAATGAAGTCTAGATGTTTACGTGTAAAGAAAGAACAAAAAGGGCTCGTAGTAGTTACAAAGAAGAAAACAAAAGGCAAATGTTTGAAGAATGAAAATAGTTGGGAAAGAAAATATCAACTTGGTGGTTTGGGTTCTAAGTTTAGAAAAATGTGGATCATGGGATAGAATAAGAACATACAGGGATTCAGGTAGAGCATAAGATGAGTTGAAAACCTTGTATGCATTAATTGTTTGACTCTACCTTGATTTTCCCTAATGTTTTGAATTACTATTTGAGAGAAACCACTTCAAAATGTGAGAAACTACTTCATTCATCTAAAAATCCTTAAAACTAAACCGAAAGGTTTATTTTTCTCTTCCATAAGCGAGACCGCACTTGAAGGATTAATTAACATAAGGGAATGGTGAACTTGATGGTTTGAGGATACTAAACTTTGATAGCTAAGGATTAGTTTTTGTGATGAGTGTGTAGAAGTAATTGAATAGTTGTGATCAAATGCATCATTTTACTAGTCTTTAGGATGATACAATTGAAACATTACATTATTTTTTGGTTATGAGTTCCCATTTTAAAACATCTCTTTCTCACTTACCTTTGTGCATTGCTTGAGGACGAAAAAATGATAAGTTTAGTGGAGTTGATATATTGTGTTTTTAATAGATTTTAACTCTTGTTTCATATTCATTTTAGGTAGATTCACTTGAAATAGGCATATCTAGGTTTTATTTTCATATCATTTCATGTTTCAGGTGTTGAAAATGAATGAATTCAAAAGAAAGATCAATTGGATGCAAAAGAGCCAAAAATGTACATAATAGGGATAAAAAAAAAACAAGTCCTAAAGATCAAGAAATTTGGAGATTTTCAACGGAAATTTCATCATGGAAACTTGAAGAATATTGTATACATGCACTCAAGCTTTCCGACAAGACAAAAATCACTTTAAACGCCCCAACGAATCGCAAGATATGAGCCAGAAAAGTTGTGGTCCGCTAGATTCGAAGCTCTAAACTGTCAGCCCCAAAAATACGTCTTTTACACCACCTTCCATTGCTAATTAAGAGAAGACTCTTTCATAAAAGTTGTATCCCTTTGAGTCATCTTTCCAAAGAGCTATTACACGCCATCATATCTTCAAATGTGACAGAGTTATGGACTCTGAACAGAAGTCTGGTCAAACTGTCTCGCAGAAGAAAGCATACCGGACGGGTTCATCTGGTACACATAGTTTGATATGAGCATATCCAACAGTGTGTACCGGTCAACTTGCCGATCAAAAACATGAACAAACGATACCGGGTGACGCGTACCGGTTGAAACACTCGATATCAAGCTGAAAAAAATCAATATTAGAGTTTGACCAAACGTTTTACCCATTTCTTTTAGTGAGTTAACCCATGTGTTTTGGGTTAACCTAAGAACATTAGATTTAACTATTTAAGCTTTTAGAAACCTAATTTTCATTTTTATGCTTTATCTTATTTTTAATCTCTTTTTCTTTTAAGAACACTTTTGTAATCACTTTAAATCTTGGCTTGATTTTAGTTTTAATCTTTGTTTTGATTGCATTTATCTTTATCATTTCTTCTTTTAATCATGATTCAACACATTTTTATCACTGAAATTTTTGTTTTACCTATGATTAGTGAGGTGTTCTTCATAAGCAAATGAGTTAGGTAGATTATGGTAATTAGGTGATGGAATATGATGTTTAGGACTTAGATTTCTTAAATGTTCATTCAGTAGATGATCTTAATGTTATATTTGATCTGATCACTCAAGTCTAGACTATAGGATGAATTGTGCCTGAAAGGTGTTCAATAAAATTTTTGAACCAATCACTGAATGATAAATGAGGCTTAGCCGAGAGATTGTGTTAGTTAGTTTAGTGGTTTATCATAGATTCGATCTTAATGTTTCATGATTATGTGATTATCCAAGAGATTTTTTAGTTGCAGAATTCGGAAAAAGATTAGTGCCACAGAGTCAATTAGTCTATTTAGGGAAATCTTAGACCAATAATTAGCATAAATTGTTAGCATTGAACATCATAGGATATCATTTGATTACTCAAATCTGTAACCTTTTCCCAGTTGCTTAGCTTTCTATTATTGAATTCAAGTTTAAATTTCTGTTGACTTTTGCTTAATTAATGTTGACTTTTGATTTATGCATGTTTGAATTTTGCAAACCAACCCAATTCTAATTGCTTAGACTAAATATGATTATAATATGACTAATATGTTAATTTTATCTCTGACATGGATTGATTCTTAAATGCTACAATGACTTGAGTATGCTTAAAATATTTGCTTAGATAAGAATCTGCAAATTCTTGGTCATTGCACACATGTAACCAGTACGTGTTCGACATGATCAAAAAGAAAGATATTGGCATGTGAGGAAGCAGTTTCCCTCAATGAACGTTCTCACTTTTTGTAATTTTGATATGATGTTCATATATACATATGTGGGGACCCCTGGAATAGCACATGACACAAACGTTCTCATATATTGTGCACAAGAAGACGTTTTCTTTCCCAAACCTCCTGAAAGAACATATTTTGTTGTTGATTCTGGATATCCAAATAGAAATGATTACTTAGCTCCATATTGAAAAACAAGATACCACCCACATCAATGGGTTGAAGGTCCAGCTAATTCTGCAAGTGAGATGTTTATCAAATAACATTCTTCATTACGTTCTTGAACGTACTTTTGATGTGTGGAAAGAAAAGTGACGAATTATCAAAAATGAAACACGATATGGTCTTCGGAAACAATGAAAATTTTTTGTGGCAACCATTGCTCTTCACAATTTTATACGTTGATCGACTACAAGAGTACGAACGAATGGAAGAATATATATTGAATTTTTCAGATTTAAGACGAACCAAAAATTGAGAACGCACGTTATAAACTTATTGGAGATGCATATATGTTTGGTATCCAAAACAGCATTGCAGAAAATATTTGGATTGCTCGACATTAATTATATCAATGACGTTAATGTTATAATTTTCTTCTGATTTTTTATTGTTACCAGACTTTTTGATTTACTAATGATAATAACATCAATTTAATGTAATTTGATCAATAGTTGTGTCAATCTGTCACTAAACATCGAAAAAAGAGTCATGTCTATTTATGTAATTTTATATCTAAATGTTCAAAATTCTCCTAATCACAAATTATTAATTTAAAATATATTAGCATCCAACTTTATCACTTTAATGCTAATCCCTTGATATATGTTATACCAATTAACCCTTAAGTTGGATTTTTGGTTTTTTGAGTACCCAATCAGTTCTCGGGTCGATTTTAGTTCGGATCGGGTATCCGAAACTCATCAAAGAAAACCCAATCGGACACTTGAGATAAATTGCTATGGTTTTTTCGACTAGGATCCGGGTCTAATTTAGAATTACGGAATGTTCAGACCAAAGATTAACAAAATGTCGGCCTATTTTGTTTCCTCCATAACTCGATACCCTAAGACACTTTTCTAAGTTAAAAAAAAAAAAATTAAAACTAGCATGCACAGTTTTAGTATTTTGCTTTCAGCCTTAACATTTTAAGGCCCGGCCCTGTATGGTAATTCGCTTCAAGGTCACGCCACGTTGTTAAGTAAGTTCTCGACTTCTTTCAACAATCAAGAACACGTGTGCCCCTAACACCTTATACCAAGCACTCGTCTTTCTCCAAAATAGGTGTTTCCGTGCGTATCTTGTAACTTAGTGTCCTGAAGATGAGTTTCATTATTGGAAGCTTACTGAAGCTCATCACTATGAACTTCAAAATCATTGCTTGGTGTTATAAAATCATAAAATTTGCTCTGTTTTCGTAATGTTTAAACAGCTTTACTCTTTTTAATAACTCCATTATGTTTTTTAAGTTGATCCCTCTCTTATTTAAAAATGTAGGCCTGCTCTTGGCTTGGTGTATTCCCTGTAAGTCTTCTTGTTTCATATCACATATATGTAAGTTTCTAAAGCGAAACTCTTTTCTTATACTAATACTCTGAACAGATATGCATCAGTGAGGGCAATAGAATCAAGTCAAGGAGATGGTAAGCAGTGGCTCACGTATTGGGTTATTTACTCACTTATCACTTTGATTGAGCTCACTTTCTCCAGTGTCATCCAATGGTAAATAAACAACAAAATCTAGTCTTTTTCTTGATGTACACGTTTGGTGTATGTACACCATGGACGCATGCAATAATGTTTAGGGTCTTACGAAGTCAACAATATTTCATTGGTTTGAGAACTTTTTGGTAGGGTTTGAATTATTTAGGATTTTAGATTTCTTGTTGCGCAAGTTTAATGTCTAAGCAGACGCTATGCGATGTTTACAACTATTCCATTCAGTGACGAAGTTACTTTCTATGTGATGGTGAGATGTGCGTTTTGGTGGTTTCAGGATCCCAATGTGGGCGTACGCAAAACTGATCCTATCATATTGGTTGGTCTTACCGGGTTTCAATGGAGCTACTCAACTATATAACCTATTTGTTCGTCCTTACTTTCTTAACTCGAAATCGAATGGTACAAACATATGGTTTGTGCCTCCTAAGAAAGAAGAAGAAGAAGACGAGCATTTACCTCCCAGGCACACAGATAAGCAAGTTAGCTGGGTATATATGAACTTTGAACCTCTCAGGATTTGGTCTACTAATTAAATCGCAACTTTTCGATTAATATTTTCTTGCTCTCTTTTGTTTCTTTCATCAGGTTGATACATCGGCCAAATATATTGGTCTCTCGGCCTTTGACGATGATTACTGTGGCTATTACTAAACTGCGTTGGTGTTATATTTGGCACATACTAAGCCGATTTTATAAGCCTGCCTTAGTTTTGGTTCGTTTTTTCTTTATCTTTATGGTCGCTATTAATAATAAGAAGAAGAAAAAAAAGATTGTACTCAATAGTGTCTTTCCGTATATGGGTGAATAACAATCATATTAAAACAATAAATAAATTAAAATATTTATATTTCATGATTATAAATATTTAAGGGAAATCGCATTTTAGCCAACCGAGCCGTGAAGTACGAAAGATTGTGGAGGATAAGTTTCGAAAGAAAAAAAACAACAACAATTTACAGACAAACGCTTAGGATCTAAGTCTGGTGGTTTACAGACAAGCTAAACAACATACGTTCTGCTCACCAATGGGCGAGTTGAACAACACATGTTCGGGCGAGCTGAACAACACTTTATCAGTTCGCCTGTGGGTGAGATGTACCAAATATGTTATGCTTGTCTATGGGCGCTGATATCACTTGGTTTTAACGCTTTGTATTGGGTATTTATATTTACTATTTAGCGTTATCTGAGTGTTTTCCTTGTGTTTTTAGCATATTTTCAGGATTTTTGGTGTTTGGGACGTTCTGGAGCAAAAAGGATGATTTTCAAGAGAATTCAAGTGCAAATGGTCCACATAGACATGGAAGGATCGATTTGGAGTGAAGAATGATCGATTCAAGCCTGGGATAAGAGGAGATCGATAGATCCAAACAGGGATCGATCGATCCAAAGCACTGCAAAAGTTACGGAGAATCAGATTGATTGATCCAACCTGGATCGATCGATCCCTTTGAAGCACAAATCGATCGATCTGTCTATGGATCGATCGATCCCTTTACACGAGCTGGAGAGAAATCTAGCAAAAAGATATATTTTTTCCTCAAGATCTATCATTAGATTTTAATTATTTGGGTTTATTTTCTTTTTATTTTTCATACTATAAAAGCCTTTTGACTTATTTTATTTTATCAAGTCTTTTATCGCTGAATAGATTGGAGAGTTTTCAGAGAGATGAGATCTACATTTGTATTCGAGAGGATTTTTGAACTCTGATTTCTTTATATAAATTTGGCTTTTGAATTATGCAATGTTTACTCAATCTATTATTTATGTTCTTGCTATCATGTATGAGTAGTCACCTTGTTAGGTTTTAGGGTTTTTCTAGGGGAAACCAAGTTAATTGTTAGAGTTTAAAAGAATGGATTGAAATTTTTTAGGTTCTCAGTCTAGATTTGTTCTTAGTGCATGAATTAGAGTAGCTAACAAGTTCATTGATTATAGAATTATAAACTCAAAGAGATTTGGTTTAGAAGTCTGACATAATCTAGATGAATAAGTGCATTTGCTTGCAGGAGTATTGTCTTAGGGGCTTATGAACATATCAAATATGAATTGCAATGCATGATCGAATTATCTAAATACAACAGGAGTTTGTCTTTAGTAATTCGAGCATAGGGATCTAATACTTCGGGACGAGATTAGTTTATTGTCGTCTTTTGAGTTGGGAACTACTTTCACTAATCAATCATGCATGTTAACCTTGACCTTTAACCTGAATACTTGTGTAATTCTCTATTGCCTAGCTTTTTCGCTAATTGCTTTACAATCGTTTATACTTTATCGTTATTGTCATTTCTTGATTACAATCATTACTTTATTCTGTTTTAGCTTAATTCGATTTAAAACCGAGAGTCGTGCTTTCTTGGTCTATGTGGATTCGATCCCTCATATACTATTGTGTTTGATGTGCACTTGCAGTGAATATATTTGGGTTAAAACCTGAGTGTATCAAGTTTTTGGCGCCGTTGCCAGGGGCCAATAGTGCCTCTTAAGTTTTATTTAAAGTTTAGACTAGGAATCTTTATTTTTACAATACTCATCGCATTTCTTTATTCTTGATTTACTTTTTACAGGTGGATGATCTGAAGATCTAACAAATCAAAGGAATTACTCAGCTCCATTAACAAGGACCTCTTGGATCTAGAACGCTCGACCCGGAAGGCAAGAAGGAACGCTCAATCCTCCAACATGATGATGGGATAATTTCATTCTTAATCCATTCTTTCTCAAAGATCCGAACGACCCCCTCTAGTTCGTCGGATTCCGGTTGAAGAAACATGGTTAAACAACAACCCACCTCCCCCTCATAAGATAAACAATGCAATTGTCAACCCGATAGGAGGAGGAGCAGAAGGCAATCAAGTGTCACAGGGAATCCAAAGAGGTGGTAATGGTAATCAGATGGAGCTTGATGTCATTTTATTGAATGACCCACTAGAGCAGGTTTTCAATCACCCACTTCAACAAGACATGGTTCTAGTTGGAGACTTCAAAAACCCTGAAGCTTTCCTTGCTAATAGGAATGCTCTTCATCCTCGTCAACCTCAAAGACAGGACTATAATTTCTCGTTCCAGCTCATTCACCTCATACGCCAGAGTTAATTATGTGGTCTTCTTAATGAGCACTCCATGGATCACATAGATATTTTTGAAGATATATGCAGCACTATTCGTCTTGATGGAGTCTCCAGGGACTTAATGCATTGCAAGCTCTTTAATCACTCACTAGCGGATAGAGCTCTAAGGTGGCTAAAATTTCTACCACTGATGACTCTGAATTTTATGGTTTTTACATATCATTTAACATCAATTTTGAGGTCTTTAGGCGTGCATACATCACATTTATAGTTGATTTTAGTAAGTTTGTGATTTTTAGGACTTTTGCATTAATATTTGCATATGCACGCATTTTTGAAATTTTTCAGGACTTTCAGGAGTTTTCGGGAAGAATTTGTGCGATTTCAGAAAAGCAGTACTTAACATGGAATGGAGCAGCACTTAGCGTTGAATGGACTGGCAGCAAAACTGGATCTATCTCCTCTCTGCCTGGATCGATCTGACCACTCACTCAGAACGATCCCACTACTCACTCAGATCGATCTCGAACATCACTCAGATCAATCTCACCACTTCATGTTGGATCAATCTCACGACCTCATCTAGATCAATATGAGATCGATCTCACCAGCTCAGATCGATTCCATCTCATCACAGATCGATCTCCACCCTTACCTCAGATCGATCTCCCTCTCTCTCTTTCAAAGAAACTTGTGAAATTTCTTAAGAAGCAAAAGAAGTGCATGAAACAGAAGCTGAGCTAAGTTTGGATCTATCACAACCTGAAGACTCGATCCTGCACTCAAACCAGATCGATCCCACACTCGTCTGGATGGATCTCAGGTACTCAACTTTAGGATTGTTCCCAATCTCAAACGGTTCTCAACTTAGATCGATCTTGACCCTTACGTCCAAGCTCTTAACACTTCAGATCGATCATAGACAAGCTCAAGCTCCGACCCGACCAACTCAATTCCGGATAGCACCTGAACCAAGGCCCAAAATTCAAGACAATGATTAGCTTTTGTCTTTAGTATGAATTATGGCTTTTCTCTGAACACTATAAAAGCCCTAATTCACCTTCCTTTGAAAGAAGCTTAGTTTTTCTTTCCTTTTTAGGTTTTAGTCATAAGTTTTCATTTTCTTTGTTGTTCTTCATGTTCTTGGTGTAAAAACCGTATTTCTTTTAAGTTTCAAATTAATCTACTTTTTCCTTTACTTTCTTGCTTAGCTTTAGGTTGTTGCTTAGTTGGTGCTTGTTGATTTTCGTTTTAAGCTTTTAATCTCCCGTTTTAAGTTTTTTCTTCATCTCTGTTTTACTGTTTCATTGTTGTTCTTAGTTTCTGGGTTTGTGTTCTTGTTGTTCTTCATATGTTTAATCTTAGATCTGCATGTTTAGCCTTGAAGTTATGATTTTTGTTTTCTCTGCTTCTACTCCCATGAGTAGTGAGTAGTCCATCAAGTTTCTGAGGATGGGGTAGACTAGGGTTGAAGTTCTAATTCCACCTTAGTACCTAATTTGTTTGTCTTTAGATCCCTTATGTTTCACATGCTCGTAATGCTGATTTATATTGCATCCTGGGAAGGACTGAAAACCCGCATTTAGGCCCTTCAACACCTAACGGTGATTCATTGAAGGTGTCCGAAACTAGGTGATTTCAGAGATTCATTTCCCCTTCTAAGGGATTAGTTGTTTGGGAAGCTTATTAACTATAGTAGATTGTTGTTCATGCCTACTTAGTAGTTACCGTCTATGACGGGAGTTGAGTCTGTGATTTCTTTGCTTGAAATTGATTGCCAAGGGATTGAAATAGGTTGCTTATGTTACTACTTTCTAGGGGTGAGCTCATTGTATGAGGTATGTTAGGTACTTAGGTAGTTCAGGATGGATCCTTAGTCA
>OVBE01006969.1:0-19081 GCA_900406425.1 Iberis pinnata | reverse complement strand
ATAATTAAACTTAAGTATTTGCTAGACTTAGGATTAGCAAATCCTTGTTTATCAAAATACTCATTGCACATGAATGTATTCATGCACTGAATACAGATCCATCATTAGGAGAAGAGTTCGTGGTCCTAAAAACAGACCTATCAAAGGCCTATGACAGGTTGGAGTGGAACTACCTGCAACTAATCCTTGAACTGTTGGGATTTTCAGAAACTTGGATCAAATGGACTATGCAATGTGTGAGTTCAGCCTCCTTCTCCTTTTCAACAGTCAACCTTATGGCTGTATAACCCCACAAAGAGGCATCAGACAAGGGGATCCTATATCCCCTTTTCTGTTTGTATTAAGTACTGAAGGCCTCATCTATTTACTGAAGAAAGCAGAAAGAAGACATAGATTTAAGGGGCTACAATTCTCACCTAATGACATATCTATTACCCACCTGTTATTTGCAGATGATAGCATGTTTGTATGTAGAGCCAAAGAAAGAGATGTGGCTAATTTATTCCAAATTCTGCAAATCTACTTTGAGGCCTCAGGACAAGTTTTAAATCACGAGAAGTCAACCATTACCTTTGGAGCCTCTGTCCCAGAGATGACAAAGGATGCAATTAAACAGATGACAGGCATATCTAAAGAAGGAGGTCTAGGCTTCTATCTTGGCCTACCTGAATGTATGAAAGGGCCAAAAGGAAAAGTATTTAAATTCATACAAGATAGAATCCAAGCTAAATTGTCTGGCTGGTACAACAGACTCTTGTCACCAGGTGGGAAAGAAATCCTTCTCAAAGCTGTTATACAAGCCCTTCCAGTGTACTCCATTTCTTGTTTCAAGCTAACCAAAGCAACATCAACACAAATTGCATCAGCATCAGCATCAGCATCAGCCAACTTCTGGTGGTCATCAAATCCAGGAACAAGAAAAATCCATTGGATCAAATGGGATTCCATATGCCTACCAAAAGAGGATGGAGGTTTTGGATTTAGGGACATAACCTGCTTTAATCAAGCCCTACTTGCTAAACAGGTATGGAGAATTCTCAAATTCCCAACCAGCACTCTGGCTCTGATCCTAAAGAGCAAATATTTCCCCCCCCACATCTCTGCCACAAGCAAAAAAAGGTTTTAAACCTTCACATGGCTGGACTAGTCTGTTATTTGGAAGAGAACTCCTTATGAAAGGGATCCAGCGTAGAATAGGAAATGGGAGAGATACCCTAGTATGGACAGATGACTGGATCCCTGATACCCAAATGGGAAGGCCAATGATCAAACCTGTCTTGATTGATATAGACTTAAAAGTGGAGCCCCTTATTGATTTCAGAACAAGAAATTGGGATTATGCTAAATTACATGAGCTGTTCTTTCCCACTGATGTTGCTCTAATATCAAAATCAAGGCATACTATCTTCATCAAAGACTACTGGATATGGGAAGGAACAACCAATGGAGAATATTCAGTTAAAACAGGGTATTAGACAGCCTTTAAAGTGCAAAAGAAGAATGATTTAGGTCAAGCCTCTGCCCTACCATCATTTAATCCAGTTATCTCACACATTTGGTCCAATAAAGCTCCTCCAAAACTCAAAATATTCCTATGGAAATCCTGCAAAAAAGTCATTTCAGTGGCTGACCTTCTGGTTAAGAGAAGTATGAAGGTTCAGAACATTTGCCAAGTTTGTGGATCAAAACCTGAATCTGTCAACCACATTCTTTTTACATGCCACCTAGCTAGACAGGTCTGGGCATTGATGCAAATACCTACCCCTCAAGATGGTTTCTGCGAAAATTCAACTATCTCCAACATGCATTATCTCTTGGCTCTAAAGAATCACATCCACCTCTCAGATTCTCAAAAGCTTTGCTTTCCATGGATTTGTTGGTACTTATGGAAGAACCGGAACGCCTTAGCCTTTGAAGGTAAGTGTTTCCCTGTTCTAGACATAATCAAGAAGATTGATGTAGAGTTTGTATCTTGGTTCACGGCCCAGGACAACTCCCAAGGTCAAACTTCTCTGCCCCAACTCACTACCAGCCAATCTGCTAGAGAAACCTCTTGGATCCCCCCAAACCAAATTGGATAAAATGCTCTATCTCTTGTGCCTGGAAAACTGGTAGCAACATTACAGGAGTAGCTTGGGTTGTGAGAAACCCTTCTAGGGAAGTTCTAATTCACAGTAGAAGAGCATTCTTTAACTCCAGAGACAAGCAACAGGCAATGTTCCAAACTCTCTTATGGGCTTTAGACGATATGATATCCCTCAAGTTCCAGAGAATTGAATTTGCCTTTGATGCGAAAAATCTTCTTAGTGCAATTAACAGGCCCCCAGACTGGTCTTCATTCCGTTTTGAAATTTCAGAAGCTCACCTGCGGCTTACAAGGTTTATGGAGTGGTCTTGTTCTTTTGAATCTCCAAAGATAAATCGAGGAGTTACTCTCATTACTAAAAGTGTTATAACTTCAAACCATTTTCAATCGTATGTTCAAGCAGGTCCCCTTCTTGGCTGGTTAATACCTTTAGGGAAGAGAGTAATCTGCCTCCTCTTATCTGAGGCATTTGTTTTTTTGTTTTGTTTTGTTTACCTATGCCCTGTTTTTAACGGATTTATCTCTCTGTTTCTTTTTGTCACTCTGTCTCCTTAATATTAATTTCAGATGAAAAAAAAGTATAATGCAAAATGGTGTTGTCTTAATTTTTTTGAGCAAATCTCGTATAATCTTTTTTTTTTTTTTTTGTAATAAAACTCATTCTAATGCATCATTCGCTCAATGCTCTCGAGACTTTTTCAATTGGTTGAGTCTATATTAGGCTTACAATTTGGACTCATATTCATATTACTAAAAAAATTTTAGATCATTGCATAAAAGTTTAGATTAAGGCACAATTCAAAAAAAAGTTTAGATCAAGGAACAATTCAAAAAAAAAAAAGTTTATATCAAGGCACAAACATTACATATCCAAATTAGGAATATTAAAGTCAAAACTTAAAACTAAAATATTAAACATAACAAATATATTAAAGGAGAAGCACTGGAGTCCTACGTGGCAGTTCCACAATTTTTTGTTGTTGTTGAAATTCTTACTTTATTTTGATGCATTTACTGTAGTTTTAATCTTTTTTAAATTAATATATTTAATAAAATTCATCTCGAATAAAAAAGCTTTGATATCCGCTTAAATTATACATATATTTGTTTATATTCACTACTTATTATTTTTATATTTTTTATTAAAAATAAAACTAATAGTTTTATAATGTTAAAATAATAATAAATATAATTTTCTGCATATGTTATGATTTAAATTTGAAAATTTGGACATATATTACATAATCTATTTTCTTTGTAAAAAAAAACTCAAACCAAATGAAAAAATGAGTAGTAGACTAAAAACATAACATAAATATACTAAAATTTTTATAGAAATTTAATTTAAAACTCTTATTAATAAAAATTCAATTTAAAATTTTATTTTGGTTAATTCAATTTTTGGTTAAAATCAATAATCAAATCAAACATAACAAAATACTATAATATTTATTTTCGTGAAATTTTAATGTAATAATGTATTTCATACTATAAATTGTTTTTTGTCACAATCATCTTTGGACCACAAGGGGCATAACACAAAAATTATATAGTAAATATTTTTATTCTTATTTTTCAAAAATTTAAATTTAAATTATTATGTAAACTTGATAATGATTATAACTTTAGAATCTTTAACATTATCAAAATTTAATATAGTTTTAATCTATAATAAATAAAAAGAAAAATTATATCATAGATTTAAATTTAAACTATCAACACTTCAAAAAATAAACAATAATATTTTGTATAAATATTTTGTTATTACATTTATCTCGTGCACAACACATGACATCATCTAATATAATATATTATTTCTTCTTCATTTTATATTATATATCAAATTGTGGCTGTTTAATTATGTAAAGTATTGACTTTCTTTTCTTTGTCGTGTTCCACTACATATCACACCTCTGCTAAAAGATACTCAAAATAATTAACCATTATATAAAGTTAAATTTTGTTATGAAAATAGACTCTAATCCAAGAACGTAATATGAATTAAGTCTTTAGATTAAAGCACTAATATATTAACTTCTCTAAGAACTTTTATAAAGTGACTAACTAAGAACTATTTTGGTAAGAAATTTGGAGAGAGAAAGATTATACTTATACTTTTGTTTCTTCTTAATCTTATCACTTTACAAATGAGTTACAACCTCTATTTATACTAATTAGGAGGACTTATACACATGACACATACACAAACATGTGTCAACAAGCTAAGTAGGACGGATGTACTAAGATGATGAATAATCACTAATCTTCATGAGACATGTCAAACATGTAGATAAGATTAGTGGTACCAAGTGATGAATAATCACACAATTTCTCAACACTCCCCCTTGAGTATTCATCACTTGCGGAGTTTCACTGCCTCGTTAAAAACCTTCTTGTAGAAAAACCCAGTGGGATAAAAACTACAACAAGGAAAAGGTGCAGTGACATATACTCCCCCTGGAAAATGTGAATACCATCCATCCTTCATAAATCTCGTAGATGACGCATCCCGATACTCTGGACATGTTTTCTGAATATTGCAGTAGGAAGCGCCTTTGTAAAAAGATCCGCTACATTATTACTTGAACGAATGTATTGAACGTTAATTTCTTTATTCTTCTCGAGCTCTTGAGAATAAGAGAAAAATCTTGGAGGAATTTGCTTCGTTATGTCGCTCTTAGTGTAACCCTCCTTTATTTGAGCAACACATGCTGCATTATCCTCAAATAGTTTCGTTGGTTCTTCATTCACAATTATTCCACTCGCTTCTTGAATATGTTTAGAAACAGAACGGAGCCACACACATTATCTACATGCTTCGTGAAGCGCAATAATCTATGCGTAGTTTAAAGATGTAGCGACTAAGGTCTGCTTTTGAGAACGCCATGAGATCGCGGTTCCTCCCATTATAAAAACATATCTATTTTTGCGATCTGACTTTATGTGGATCTGATAGATATCCAGCATCTTCAAAACCAACTAAACCAAAACTCGAGTTTCAAGGATAATATAATCCTAAATATACCGTACCTTGTAAGTAACGAAATATATGCTTGATTTTGTACCAATGTCTACGAGTAGGAAGTACGTTGTATCTTTCAAGCAGATTGTAGCAAACGCTATATCTGGCCGAGTGCAATTTGCAAGATACGCTAGTGCACCTATAGCACTCATATAAGGTACTTCAGGACCTAACACTTCCTTGTTATCTTCACAAGGTCGAAACGGATCCTTTTCAACATCAAGAGATCTATTAACCATTGGAGTGCTCAAAGGATTTGCTTTACCATGTAAAAACATTTCAACACTTTCTTAGTGTAGTTCGATTTATGCACGAATATTCCATCCCGGAGATGCTCTATCTGGAGCCCAAGACAAAACTTTGTTTGTCCGAGATTTTTCATTTCAAACTCTTCTTTCATATGAGTTCGTGCATCGTTAATATCCTTTTAAGGTTCCGATCATGTTCAAGTCATCAACATAAACAACAATGATCACAAATCCATTCTGGGATTTCTTAATAAAAACGCAAGGGCATATTTCATTATTTACATACCCTTTATTCAGCTGAAAATCTCTTAGCGATTATACCACATGTGTCCGGATTGTTTTAATCCGTAAATTGATCTTTGTAACTTGACTGAACATAATTCTTTTGATATATCATTCATCTTTGATTCTTCAGGAATCTTTAATCCTTCTAGGATTTTCATGTATATATCATTTTCTAATGATCCATATAGATATGCAGTCACAACATCCATAAGATACATTTCTAAATTCTTAGATGCCGTTAAGCTTATTAAGTATCTGAATGTGATTACATCCATAATCGGGGAATAAGTTTCTTCATATTCAATTCCCGATCTTTGAGAGAAACCTTGTGCTACAAGTCGAGCTTTATATCTCGTTACTTCATTTTTCTCATTCCTCTTTCGCACAAAGACCCATTTATATCCAATTGGCATTACATCTTCTGGTGTAATGACAATGGGTCCGAAAAAATTTCTTTTATTGAGTGATAACAACTCTGTTTTCATGGCCATTATCCATTTCTCCCAATCATGCCCTTTCTGGCATTCTGATACAGACTTTGGATCCAAGTCATCAATTTCATCATCAATTTCTCTAGATACAGAATATGGGAATATCACATCATTATCATCAATCTCATTTCTAAACCATTCCAAATCGAGGAGCTAAACTCATAAATCGATTACTTGGATCATGACATCGATGAAACCCGTATTTTGTGTTGTCAATAGAGACACACACATGACCATCTTCAGGATGCGTCAATCATTATGCCATGTGACCATTTAAAAGATGCGTCCATCTAATAAATGCGTCAACCAATAGGGCATGTGGCCATCTAGTAGATGCGCCCACTATTATGGCAAGTGACCATCTAAGAGATGCGTCCATCTAATAGATGCGTCAAACACTACCATAAAATATAGAACGATCAAGCATTATAAATGACTACTTCATCACACTGTATTTTGTTAAGAATAATACCACTTTTTTCCACCAAAATTATCTTATTTATAAGAACTCTTCAGGAGTCATCATATATTAACACAATTCAATTCTAGTTCCCGGGAACATAATTATTCTAAATTTATCCTTCAGGGATATTTTCCAAAATATTGANGCGCAACTCAAGTCATATCATTCATTGTACATCTTTTGGATAGCTAGTCCAAATACTTCTCGTTCTTCAAACGATATTATTATTTACTTGATTGCCGCTTCCAGCTTTCTAGCAATTATTTTCTTTTCTACACTCATCTATTGTGGTAGATTATTTATCCTCTTTTATATTAATTACATCGCGCGTTATAACATTCTTATTGTCGACATTTATTTGTCTTTGGTTCCACTCTATTTTCATAGTGACATGGTTTCTCGAGATATCTTTATTATTTTCATACTCACTAATCTCATTCAGGTACCTGATTTTATTATAAACCATGTCATCGTCTCTTCAGGAGATCAATCCTCATTTTATTCAATTATGCTTACTACTTTTATTTTCATGATTTTAATCTTTTGGAACCAAAGTAGACTATCACGTCTTGTACGTGCAATAGACTTGATATTGTCCTTCATGGACACATATTATTATTGAAGCATTCAACTGTAATATGCGATATCATTTTAATATGAACTTTGGGTTCATAACGAGGATCTAAAATTTCATCCATCAGCTTTTCATTTCTTTATGAATGCTTTTAATATTTGATTTGCAACATATTTACAATAGTGATCCTTTGATCTTGTGAACTTCATGTTCACATCATTTTATTTAAGGATTTCAAACTATTCATTTTTTCTTTGATGGAAATATCCTCATCAAAGTGCAAATCTCTTATTGAGCCCATCCTCATGATGACTCTTTTAAGATCCTCTTTAGGATCTTAATTTCATGTTCTTCTGGAACCTTTTCTTCGAGATATTTTTCATTCATTTATCTTCCTTCCTTTCAAGGATTTTATCATTAGATCCTATAGGTCTCACCCTTTTCAATTGAACCTTAGGTTCGCTTATTTTTCTTATATCTCTATACACATGCATCAATTATATGATATTCCATAATTTGTTTCATAAATCCGTTGGATTTTCTTTATACTAAACTTATTTCGTTATATTTATTCTTAATATAATAGTCTTTAATTCTCCCTCTCGAGATGATGAAACTTTAAGTTCATCCATCTCGGGTTCAACATCATTATAAAACCAATAACATATCATCTATGGATCATGTATCAAGTTTTCAATATGATGAGTATTTTCCTCCATCACAAGGGGTTGCCTTTATACACTTTACATTTTTAAATGTTATCACTTATAATTCGGCAATACGTTGATTCTGATCTCACCCAAGGTGATGTACCCGACCACATCTCTACCTCACAAGCCAGAGCAGGTACAACCTTATCAGGCCCCAACCGTCTCACTCACGGCGCCAATTACTGCACCGTCATACAGGTCTCGAACGGTAGCTAGCCGTCCCGAGAAATTGGAGATCAGACATCAACTGCCACCATCGGTTATGGAAGTAGGCACACTACAATCCACTAACCGAATCACGGCGAATAGGTAGCTTATGTCACTCGATCCGGTTATGAGTGCATTCTCTCGCAACTTCACTAACCGAACCCTAAGGACATAACACTCCTACGCCCGAATCTCATTTTTATATTTAAGGTGTTAATTACATAAATACAAACATACTTATCAACATGAATATAATTCAATAATCATACAATACTTACATTGCATTATCATATATAGCATGTATAATTACAACTAAAGCATTCATACATAATCAATAATTAACATCATGCCTAACGTGTATTTCTAACATATGCAAATTCAATAATCATCACATAATCAATGTGCATCCCTAGCACTTCTAAAACAATCAAGAATTAATTCAATCAAGCCATCAATCAAATAAACAATCAAGCATTATAACGACCTAATAATCAACTATTTCGTTAAGCCTAATAACCATATCCGTATAATTCTACCGAAAATCAGACATTATAACGGCTTAGTAAATTGACTAATCAATGCAACCTAATAACCATGTGAGATAGTTCTACCGAAAAACATGCATTATAAACTTAGCAAAAACTTTTAAGTTTTTAGTACGATCAAAACTTTAAATTATAGAACATAATTAAATTCAAAAAATTTACTTCAACATGCATATAAAATAATAAAATATTTTAGGCAAAATATTAGCATAACGAATAACAATCGATCATGGGAAACATGCAACCATCTTCATCATAATGAAGAGATAAATATTTTAAACTTACATTATCTTACCTGAAAATTTGGGATTGAACGGATTTAAGAACTGACCGGATTGAACGTATGAAGATTGATCGTAGAGCGTTCGTGCTGATAACGTGTTATGAAAATAGACTATATTCCAAGAACATAATATGAATTAAGTCTTTAGATTAGAGCACTAATATATTAACTTCTCTAAGAAATTTTATAAAGTGACTAACTAAGAACTATTTTGGTAAGAAATTTGGAGAGAGAAAGATTATACTTATACTTTTGTTTCTTCTTAATCTTATCACTTACAAATGAGTTACAACCTCTATTTATACTAATTAGGAGGACTTATACACATGACACATACGCAAACATGTGTCAACAAGCTAAGTAGGATGAATGTACTAAGATGATGAATAATCACTAATCTTCATGACACTTGTCAAACATGTAGATAAGATTAGTGGTACCAAGCATGAATAATCACACAATCTCTTAACAAATATTAAATTATTATCATATTATATCCTTCCGCTATCCGAATGATATAATACATAAGTATATATAAATTTATTGATATCCAAAAACAATTGAAAACTAGAAAACCAAAACTTAAGCAACCAAAATAGACAAACATTTTCTTTGAAAATTAAAGAAAATTTGACTAGAAATTAATTCAAATCGAAACTGAACTGAACCATAATGTTTCTAACATATATTAAGATAAAAATTTTGATTTTTTATGATACAAATTTTGTAGTTATGTGTAATTGTATTATAGTAAAAGAAATGAACATTTAACTTTTTGATCAAACGTAATTTTCCAATATAAAAATATTTACAAGATATATTATCTCGTAGATATTTTCATAATCAAATATTTGGGTTGTTATTTACAACATAAACAACAATACATTACGAAAATTTTAATGATTACAAATAGTGGACTTCCTCTTCCTATTCGATTCTTTTGTTCTCTTACTTACTTCTAAGAATTTTAAGAAATCGAGTATTAATGCGACGATAACACTCTAATTTAGTTATAAATAAAGTGTAGAAAGATAAAACAGTTTTCTCTTGATTTATATCTTGGATTGATCTTGGGTTTTTCGGTTTTCAGTGTCATTCAAACAATTTTCTTTTGGTTTATGTTTCGGATTGGTCGGGCTTTTTTTTGGTTAGAAATGTAGATTTTCGTTTGTAAGTAAATGTCCCTTTGATCATCGTCTCTGGAGATATTCACATTTTTTACCAGTTAATTCTCTTGCTTTGTTTTGGATCCACCTGTTCGGTTTTTACTTAACCCCCAGATTAAAAAAGTGTACTAGATGGAACAAGAGTACAAATATAATAGAGAATAATGAAGGTGGAAGGTAGTGTTGTCCGGTCCATCTTCAGATATTTGGAGGATCTATTCCATCATTTTTTTTGTTTAGCCTATTAGTTTTAGTTGAATTTGTTCTATGTGTAATTATTATAAATATTTTGTTATTGTCATCAGCTTATTAGTATTAAGCTAGGAAGAACAAATCTATGGAGATATACCTCCTGCTTTAGATGTTCATATTCTTAGTACACTACTTAAGATTTCAAGGGTTAATTCTAGTCTACAAACTTATATATATTATTTCTAGATTTTGGATTTTTCCAACTCCAAATAGAAATAAAGATTTTCTCTCGATTAAAAACAATTATCCTTTTTAATTAAATAATAGAAGTTATTCTACTTTTTATGGATTTGTTTTCATTTCTCTAATCTAATACAACAAATATGTTAACTGGAAAACAACAATACATTGTACCAATCTGGTAATGATTACAAATAGTAGATTTTGTCTCTATCTTTTTGTGTTATTTTACAACTTCTTAATTTTAATACATCAATCCTCATTACAGAAATACATAAAATATATATAATATAATATAATATGAGTAACTTAGCGGTTGCACCACTTATAGAAAAATTTTCTCGAAAATAATACTTTTACATTTATATATCAAAAATACCACAATATGTTACTCTTAAGTAAAATTAAAATATTTTGCATAAAACATTAAAATAGTTAAAAAATAACGTTATATTAAAAATCTTGAAACTAGACTTTACTTTTAAAATTAAACACTAAACACAAATAAAATATTTAAATCATAGAACTAAAATCTAAATTCTTTAAAAAAAATTTTGTATGTTTATAATTTTTTTTTAAAACAAACATTTTGTTGAATAAAAAAGCATGTGATGATATTTTTAGTATAATATATATATATATATATATAGTGGTATTTTGTGTAATGTCTTTAGTTTTAATTTAATTTTCATTTATTTAAGACGGGTGTCACATGACTTGTTGTTAAAAATTTATCGATTATGTATTTCTTCAAAATCAACAATGTGCATCACGTTTTATTTTGAGATTTTATCATATTTCTTATTGTAAGCATTGATATGTTTGTTTCACACTAAGCATGTGATCACCACCGAACATTTTATATAAAACTTGTTGATGCTTGAACATTAACACTACAAGAAAATTTGTATATTACATCACTAAAAATACATCACACAAATAAATAATATTAAATAAAAATAATTTATTAATAAAAATGATATAAAATAGAGGCACTTCTTCATATATAAATAATACTAAATTTAGAATTTTACATCATTTGAAGTAAATTTTGTTATTTTATAAAAAACAATATTAGTTTCAATAAAATTGATATAAATTATTTATTATTTTAAATTAATTAACGTAAATTAATATTGATTTGCATTATTTTTAAAAAAATCAAAACAAACTATAATTTGCATACATTAATAATTGATGTATTTACTCTTGTGATTAATATCAACTAAAATTTTGATATTAATAATTTGTTAATTTATAAAAATGATATATATATATATATATATATAAGTTAAGAATAAAATATATTATACAAAAATTATAAAAATGATTTTAAATAGAATTATCTCTACTATTAATTGGGAAGAATTATTTAAGAAAAATATTTATTTTGTAAACACTTACATAAAATACCATTACTTTTGAACTAAATTATCAACATTCATTAAAGGTAAAAGAGACACAAAAAATTCCTTAAAAATCTCAACTACCTCTTTATTTGTGATTAAAATTATTTATATGATAAAAAATCCAAAAAAATAATTATTACTTAAGAATTTCGTTTAAATATTTTATTAACTTTTTGGTAACTCAAAGGGAGGAAATCTCCATAAGCTTTTTATTAAAGAATGAAAGAATAACTAATTAGAGGTTCACATCTCTAAAAAAGACAACACCAGCTAAATCATCTAAGTAAAAACCATCCACTTCTAAAGGTGGACTTGTTAACCTATGAAATCCTAACGGTAGCATAATCCGCCAGCCCATCAGCCATCCGGGTTGTCTCTCTATAAACGTGCACAATCTTGACTAACCAGTCTCTTGCAATAAAATCATGGCACATACGCACCAGGAAGGATAAAGGATGAGCATTACCAACTCCTTTTTTCCAGAAAACCGACCACCAACGTTGAGTCCGTCTCCACTACAATTCTTCTTTCCCTAGATTCCCAAGCGATCCATAGCCCATAATATATTCCCCACAATTCAGCCAAAACCGCCGATAAAATACCAATATGAAAAGCAAAACCATCTCGCCAATTACCATTCATATCCCTGAGTACACCTCCTGCCGATGAATATCCCAAATTACCTCTGGAAGCACCATCGGTATTGATCTTTAGCCATCCACTCTCCGATTTTGTCCAGCATATTGTATTCCGAATCGTCTCTCTTCGTCCATGACTACGCTACACCTCTTTAGAGGTTCTCAAGTGCTCTTCCGTCAACTTTCGAAGAAACCCACTCTATCTTTGCATCTACCCACTTCACCAAACACATAACCACACCTCCACTTTCATGCCCACCATATCCCTAGCAAAAATAAAACTCCCCAAGAGCTTTGTTGCACATTCGCGTACAACCATTCAAGTAAAGAAGTCCGAAAAAATTCAGCTTGTTTACTTTTCGGAACAAGCCGTCTCCAAATTCCCTCCATAGAAGGGAAATCACGCAATACATGTATAATCGTCTCAATATCACCCTTACATAAAGCACATACTCCATTCTCGCACAAACGCCTTCTTTGTCTTTCACTATTTGTAAGGATGACTTGGTGTATAACCAGCCAAGTAAACACCTTCACCCTTTCTTGTATTCGAACCCGCCATATTTGGCTGAAAAAACTTGTAAAAAAAACTCTGGGAGTCGGATCGTGTGTTAACAGCCGATAAGATGAACCCACAGAAAACTTCCCATCGTTAGTACCCCTCCACGCGCGTGTATCATGAGACTGCACAACATCATCAATCACCACTGACTCAAGTTTTAACATGGCTGTAAAGGGTAGAAATTGCCCCAACAAGTGCCGATTCCAACCATATCCTCGACGCCATAAGGACCGCACATAACAATTAACCAATGAATCCGGTACATCAATAATAGCAAGATATATCAAAGGAGTGTCCAACAGCCACCTGTCCTTCCAAAATCTGATCTTACGCCCGTCACCAAGAGACCAACTTTCACCAAGTAATACCACTTCTTGATATCCTGTTAAAATACTCCTCCATATCGCTAAGAAATTACCTTTGCGTTAAAAAGGCAATCGAGATAGAGTGTTTGAAGCCTTGTACTTACTCTCTAACACTTCAGCCCATAACCCCTTCTTCTTATATAACAACCGCCATGCAAGTTTTGAGACTAATGCTTTATTCATAACCGCAGCCTGTCTTATCCCTAAACCACCCTCCTTACGCTCTTTACAGACTTGATCCCACGATAACAAATGCATTTTTCGTTTCTCCGCAGTGCTCCCCCAAATAAAGCTCCTCGTAAGTTTTTCAATATATGTTAAAAAGACTTGCTGGCAAAATTATAGCACTCATAGCATGTACTAGTATTGAAAGGATAACCGACTTCGCCAAGGTAATTCTTCCTGCCATACTCAAATTTCGATTCTTCCAACCTGCTAACTTCGATGTAACACGCTCCAAGATCCCTAAAAACGCTTTTTATTAACTCGCTTGTGCAAAATTGGCATTCCCAAATATTTCCCCAAGTCCCGTGTAGAACCGATACCACTCTCCAAACTTACTCGGTTTCTTAAATCCCGATTCACATTCTCTAAAAAGTAAATTTTAGACTTCTCCAAACTTACTTTTTGACCCGAAGCTTCACAGAATTTCTTAAGAACTAAGCGAATAACCTTAATTTGTACCACTGAAGCTTCCGCAAACAGAATTAAATCATCTGCGAAGCATATATGAGATAAACCTGGACCACCCCGAGATAAGGTAATCGACTTCCAAGTCCCCCTTCTCACTTGACACTCAACGAGGTGACACAGACTTTCCAAACAAAGGACAAACAGATAGGGAGATAATGGGTCACCTTGCCTCAAACCTCTCTTAGGTTCAAAGTCCTATGACTTTTCCCCATTCCACAAAACGCTCATCTTCGGTTGTGTAACACATCTCAAAATCCAATTCCTCCACTTAGGTGATAAACCGGCTGCTAATAATGTATCCTCAAGAAAATCCCATCTAATTATATCATAAGATTTCTCCAAATACAACTTCAATAACATCCAACCCTTCTTCCCCTTTTTCTTCCGCATCAAATGAATAGTCTCTTGCACAAGAACAATATTGTCCAAACTCAACCTTCCAGGGATAAAGCTAGATTGAGCTGGCCCAATAAGTTTATCAATCACTTTCTTTAAGCGAATAACCATCATCTTCGTTATACACTTAAAAAGTGTATTGCATAAACTTATTGGCCTAAACTGAGTAATTCTCTCCGGTTTCAAGATTTTCCCAATCAATACCAACATGGCATCATTCGTCCCAGAAGGGAGGATACCCGATGTAAAGAAGTCCAGAACAAACTTCGTAACTGAAGCACCCACTACTTCCCAATTCTCATGATAAAAGACTGCTTGATACCCCCATCCGGCCTTGGAGCTTTAAACCCCCCCCCCCATACTCCGCATAGCCTGCTCAACCTCTACACCCGTGAATTCCTTATCCAACATTCATATTTCATCATGTGTTAGAGTCGGAAACCCATGTGACGGCAAAGAATGCACCTCCAAAGCCACATCCCCAAAGAATACAACCTCTTGTAATAGTTAAGGACTAACCTTTCCAAATCTACCGGGTCCGAGATCCATCTTCCTTCATCCCCAATCAAAGACTCAATCTAATTCCTTCTCCGCCTAATTATAGTCGAGGTGTGAAAGAAAGAAGTATTTCTATCCCCCAAAACAATCCATTTCTCTCGAGATTTTTGAAACCAAGTCATCTCCTCCTTTTCAAGTAGCTTATCCAACTCCGTCAATATGCGTCTTTCATCTTCTAACTTCTGGTCCGTACATAGAACATCCGAAGAAGCCTGAATCTTGATTAGTTCCTCCAACATCTTTTCTTTCATTTGAAACACATTGCCAAATATTTCCCTATTCCACTTCCTCAACTTTCGAGTCAAAAGCGATAGCGCTTCAGGTATACTAATCGCTGAATTCCATGTAGAGATAAGTAAGTCTCGAAATCTCTCATGTTTCATCCACATAGCCTCAAACCGGAATGACCTTCTACTTGCATTCAAAGTTATCCCTGGTTCTAATTGAAGCCATATTGGAGCATGATCCGAAGCTAAGAATGGAAAATGGGTAATCGAAGCTGCTTGCCATTTCAGTCCTGCTCTTTGACAACATAGCACCCTATCTAAACGTTTAGCCACATATGTTCTTTCCATATTTCCCCTCTTCCATGTGAATCTATTGCCCTTAAAGCCCATATCTAGCAAGGCTAACTCATTAATCCAATCACAAAACTCAAGTGAATCCGTTGTGAGTCTACCATTACCCCAGATCGTTCTTCAGTATTCACAATAGTATTAAAATCTCCTCCAATCACTACCGGATATGTCAAGGGATCAAGAATACCCTTCAGCTCGTCCCATAAACCACTACGACGACTCACAGTAGGAGCTGCATAAACAGCCACTAAGTGTAAAATTGCATCGCTACGCGTTATCCGTGCATGGAAGAACTGGTTTGAATGATTCAAAATCTCCACATCACCCACACTAGATCTCCATAATAACCAGAGTCCCCCACTTTGGCCAACTGAATCCACACGGAATGCATTCTTAAAGCCCAGCCCATTACAGATCTGAGCAGCCCTATCCCCACCTGCGTGTGTTTCAAACACAGCCAAAAAATCAGTCTCATACTTCTTCAAAAGATACCTAATCGATCTCCAAAATTGAGGTTTATTTGCCCCCCGAAAATTCCAAAAATGCAACTTATCATCAAAAGATATATGAATATAGAAATAACCGAGGCGCAACATTAAGCCATCACACCAATCATCCCGTCATGTTGTCCTACACAGGTCCCCAATTGTCTCTCACTACTGGGACTACCATCCTTCTTTTCTTCTAACTGACAGATAATATTGCTTGTATCCTTTAAGGGGATTCGTTCCCCATCCACCCTTTGTATCATTTCCATCTGTGAACTAGTAGCTTGAAGCCTATTCTCAGTCTCCAGTCTTTTCCTTTTCCGGACTTGCACAACCTCTTTCTCCCCCTTTGCCGGACAAAAATTAAACCTCGGGCCGGTCTTACCGTTTTCTTAAAAGTGGCTTTCTCTTACTATTAGTTACCTCTTTCGGACCAAACACAAAATTCTGTTTCTTTATCAACTCCCCTTCATTACTCTTCTCCAGTTGCTTCGGTAACTCACTTACATGTTGTCGGCTTTTCATAACCTTCCCATCAACTCCCTTTCCATATCTCGAAATTAGCTCTTTCCCAGCCATCTGTTTTTATTTCAACCCTCTATCAGTAGCCAATTCTTCTGCAGGCTCCCCATCTACTACCATGACATTGCTAGTACCTTGCATTTCAACAGCTTCCACCTCTACCAAGCTACTGAATTTGTTAGCACTTGTGCCACTTAAATTTCCCCCCCCCTCTTGATCAGTATTTGAAATATCTATATTCCTCACGCTAACATCCTTTTTCCTCATCCTTCTCATACTTCCAACAACCCTAAACCCATCCTCAGATTGATTCTCAATTCTTGGAGGCTCGTATGATTTAGTTACCACCTGTCCCTGATCATTAGCTGGCCTTCGAGCACAAGTATTTCCTGTATGACCATACAATCCACACACAGAACATATATTCCCTAACCCTTCATATTCCACAAAAAATCTTTCCCCATTGATAAGCACAGTTCCCTTCAATGGTTTTCTGAGGTCAATTTCCACACAAACTCTGGCAAATCTAGCTCTCTCAAAGCATAGAGTTGTTGAATCCACCTTAATAGCTCTTCCCAAACTACCAATGATACCCATTAAGATACTTTTATGATAAAAATTAACCTGTAAGTTAGAGAGCCTAATCCACACTGGAGTAGTTCTAATCTCATCAATCAGCGGATCAAAATCCGCAGACCACCCACAAATCAACAAATAATTTCCAAAAATCTTCCAAGGACCTCCTGTTACTGCATCCAAATAATCTGATTCCAATTCGAATCTCACCATGAAGAAATTTCGCGGCATGTCCATAACCCACATTCCGCACTTCGGTTGAAACATCTCTCTAAGTATGCGAGTCAAGACCGGGAGAGATAGGTTTCTACCTAAGATTTTCACATAAGCACAATGTTTCCAGAGACCATTCATAGCTTCGAGAATCTCATGCCCTATCGTAATTACAGGTTCTCCATCCTCTCCATTTGGATACTCCACCCGCATCTTGGCATCCACGAATTCATCAGCCACCAACCTCTCCGGCATTGGAATCCCGCCGCCTTGACTTCCACTAACCCTCTGAGCCTAGGTTGTTTCCTGTGCCTTCGTGATATTTGGTGGCCGCCCCACATCTGCCATCATGGCATCTTCATATCCACCCTCTGTTTGTCGCGAAACCTTAGTCGCCTCCTCAATCTCCATTCGTTCGACACTACCAGAACAGAAGCGGATCTTGCAATTATTCTTCATTGATGATGTTCTCGCAGTTGGCCAATTCTCTTTGGTGCTTACTTCAAATATTTTATTAACTTAACTTATCCAAATTAAAATTATATTTTAATAAATTATTAAACTAATAAAATAGTAAAAATATTTAAATTAACTAAAAATAAGAAATTAAATATTTTTCTTAATATTATACTATAATGAAACATGGAGTAATCATTATATATATGTGCATTACATGATGACATAATTTTTTATAATATTAATATCATGAATATAAATGTTATCATAAAGTTTATATGTTGCTATATACATTTTTATTGAATTATTGACATTTTATCAATTTACATATTGTTTCTAAAATTATTTTATTTTTTATATAAAAATAAAAATACATATCAATTTATTAATTAGATAGGTTATAAATTTATTAGTGAAGCCATATTAATTAACAAAAAATCTTAATATTATTTTACTCAATTAAGTATATGTTTATTACATGATCTAATAAGGGTAACAAGGAAAATTTTCTATAACCTATGTAAAATTCATAAAACCTAAAATCAATTATGTAGTAAATTTTAGTTTGATGTATTCAATTATAAGAAATCATTATAAAAGTATGATGTTGAACGACGTAGGATCAATGCTTTTAAATTATGATTTTGACATCAAAATATTATATACAATAAAATGAGTTAAATAAGATTTTGATAACAATATAAATATATAGAAAGTACATAAACATAACACACCAATTATAATAATAATAACTTAAAATATAGATCATTATATAAATCACTTATAAAAATATAGTTTGGTGCGGGTTAAAGTTGCTACTTCTAATCTAAGATCATGAATTTTATCAAATCAAATATCGTCTAAGTCTTATAAAAAATTTACAATAGTTTGATATAGTTAATACATTTTTTAAAATTTTTAACTACATAGTTAATAAAAAAATTATGTTGCTTAGAAATTTCAACATGACTATAAAAATTATTTGGTTTAGCTAAATTGTACGTGATATACAAAATTAACATGCAGTTAAATTTCACACACATAAAAAAAAAATATATATATATATATACAAAATTAACATGCAGTTAAATTTCAAGAATATATATATACAGTTA